>PVKN010021782.1:0-15422 GCA_004027915.1 Capromys pilorides
CTTAGTTAAAACTTCTAAGTGTCTCATGTTGACACAATGAATCAACCATTACAAAATCCTGGACATAGACAGCTGTACTAGGGCAGGACCTCTACAACCTAGAGGTAGACCTGCTGAGTTACTGTTACGGTTTATGTTTAGATGTCCCCCAAAGCCTCATGCAGTCATAAGGCAGCTTCTGGAGTTTGTGATTATTGTGGGTGTGGGTGCTGCCCCTGCCCTGGGGCAGGTAATCTGCATTACACTGTAAGGAGGGTTGAGAGGCTGGCTAGCTGCCTGAGCTGCTGCCCCTTCCTATGCTCTCTGCTCTTTGCCACCGTCATGAAAGGCTACCCTCTGCCACGTGCCACTCTGCCACTCACCTGCCAGAGCCAGGTGAGTATGAGCTGAATAAACCTTTCCTTCCTTCATTTTGAGTGTCTGGTATTTGCCCCAGCAACAAGAGAAGAGTAACTGAGACAGTTACTCAAGCTTTTCAACTTCTCAAGTCGACACTATGTATCAACCATTACAACTGTGTCAAGTGTACTTTAATAAAGTGCAAGAAACTCATGCAACGACTCATTCATTATTTTTGTAATACTGAGGATTGAACCAAGGCCTTCACCTTGAGCTACACACTGAAGCCCCATATTGAAATTTTGAGATAAGATCTTGCAAATTGCTAAATTGCCCAGGCTGAGCTAGAACCTGCAGTCTTCCTGTTATAGCCTCCCACAGTGCTGGGTTTTCAGGCCTGGGCCACTATGCCAGGATATTGTTATGGTGTGTAACAAATAGCTCTAGTTGTTCTACTGAGCCTTGGAGAATAATACCACTTCCGTGTATTGTAATAAAAAACATTTAAAACTACAGCTCATAATTGGATCATCAGACTCAGCTGGTCTTGACCAACTATCTAGATGAAACTTAGAGATAATTCAACTAACCTCTGTCTAACCAGCTGCACACTAGCCTGCAAACACATCCTGTCTTGCTAACCTGTTTCAAGGGCTATCTACTTAAAACACAGACCCATCTGTTCAAGAACACACTTAATCTCACTCACCTGCACAGATCCTGACTGCCCCTAGACCCTCTTGTCCCATGATGAATGGCCCCCTTTAATTAAACCAGCCCTGGACACATCTACCTGACAATGTGTGACCAAATATATAGAACTAATTATAGACTAATCCGTTATCAACTTTGTCCTTCCTGCTTACAAAATGTATATATGCTGCTATTTTATTCTAAGCCAAGACTGGTGCTTTGGACCTGGTTCCTGTCAATCGGCCGTGGAAATAAAAATTGCCTTCCAACTCTTGGTGCGGGGCATATTCCATCTAGTTTGGTACAGATTCTGCAATAGCATTTGTTTACACTGGAGGAACCGGTGCTGGGACTGTAGTCAATTTTCTAGTCACTTCTTGGGGACAGAGGCATTGCCAGGGACAGAGCTGGCTGCATTTTAGTAGGGCTTAACTCTTAGATTTGATACGGAGAAGCTCCTCCTCCACTGGTAGGAGCATAAATTGGTCAGGTAAGAAATGACATGACTTTCACCAGCACGAGAGATGGGTGGCTCAAGCCCCACACATGCTACTCTCTGGTTGTCATTATTTGCTGACCATCATTAACATCCCCAGGAAATGTCACTGCGCTGCCCACAGTGGCCATAGGAACAGTCATAAAAATTCACTGCCCAGAGAGAGAATGACCTTTGCTGATTCATTTCTTATCATGGAACCTGAAACCTACAGAGTTCCTTGGCCCATTTATCTTCAGTTCCCATTCAGATCCCAACCCTTCCAGTTCACGGGGCCTTGAATAATTCAGAGGGCACCTCAGGCTCTTAGAGTGGACACTGGGGGATTTGTCAGAGAGCAATTGTTGAGAGCAGCTGAAGCTAGAAAGTAATTATGCCTGAAAAAAACAGAGTTCTTTGAAGCGTGTAAAAAGGTGTCGCAGCTTGCTAACTGGTTGCTGGGTCGAGAAGTTGAAATTGATGTCAACCTCCAGAGGGTACAAATAAGCATGCTACAGTCCTTGGGCATGTTCTTCTCCTTGGCTCAAGGGAGAGAGAGCTTCCACCTCACCTGGCTGTTGTTTCTTGCCTGTCTTTCCTTGTTTTCACCATCATTCCTTCTTGGGGTACACCGAGAGGCCCTACAGCCATGTTAAAATGAAGTGTGTTTTAATTTATTTCCATGCATGTTTGGCTTACTATTTTTATTTTAACACAAGATCTCACTAAATTGTCCAGATTAGGCTCTAAATTGGGGTCCTTCCTCCTCAGTTTCCCAGAGTGCTGGAATTATAGACTAGGTTATCACTAACTCTTCCAGTGGAAAAGCAACCTACCAACCAATTTACTCCAGGTGTGACCCTTTGGAGCAGGCATGGCCTGGCAGGGATAATGACTCATAGGCCCCAGCCTCCCTCGTGGGAGTGAGGAGCAGTCCTTGTCCAGCTCCTGCTCCCCGATGCCTTGTAGTGTCTTGGGGTGTTTATGTTCCTGTGCCTTGCTGGGCCTGTGAGAATCACCATGCTCTCAGAGGGTGGTGGAACATAAAGAACCAGAAAACATGAACATGGCTTTGAGTCTGTTATTCTGTAGGTGAGCCCAGGCCCTGGGATAATCCAACAGGGATCAAGAGGGTCCCAAGGTGGCTGAAGCTGCAGGTGCCATCTACTGCTCATCCCCCCTTGCAACACAAGTCAGAGTCCTGTCTGAACTCTCCCTCCTTTTCCTTGACAACCTTCCTGGTTCCCCTGGGACTGTGGGTCCTGCATTTCTGCCTACTCTGCCTGCATAGCCACCCCGCAGTCCAAGACCTCACTGCCCACCTGGATCACTGTAGAAATCTTGAACCGATCCTTCTGTGTCTCTTGTGCCCAGCTGACATCCACTGCCTCCTCCCATCAAAAGTCCTTTGTGCTAAAATAAAAATATAAATGGGGTCTTGTCCTTCTCTTAATTAAAGCCCTTCAGAGGCATGGCCCTACTGCAGGAAAGGAAATCACTCCAGCCCCTCCCCATGCTTATAGGACCTGAGTGCTTTGAATCTCACCTCTTGCCAAGTTTTTACACTCTGCCATTACTCACTATGCTACAGTGACAGTGGGCTGCCTCAGGGTCTCTGCAGCTCCCATTCCCACCTTCGGCTACCTAAGAAGCAGCCATTCTTCCCCAGTTGCACATTTGTGTTTTAATGTTTGTTTTACAGAGCCCTGGACCCTATCTCAATGACTTCTTATGTACTGGTGTCTCAGTTACTCTTGTCATTGCTGGGACAAGTACCCGACGCCCAAAATGAAGGAAGAAAATGCTTATTTAGCTCACAGTTACTGGAGGTTTCTGTCCATACTCAGCTGACTCCAAGGCAGAATGGCACATGGTGGAGAGCAGCCATTCATGGCTACAGCAAAGAGCAAGAGAGCAAAAGGAGGGAGTAACAGCAACTACAGCAACAGAGATGAAGCCTGGCTCTCTGTCTCTCGTATGTTACATTCCGTCTCTTCACATCAAGCTGGGTGTAGCACTCACACCCACTGTCCTAGCAGTACTCAGACGCATAATCCCAGTGGATCATGAGTTAGTCACAAACCTTAGAAGTCTGTCCTTTAATTGCATGAGGCTTTGGGGGGACACCTAGAGAGAAACCCTCACAACCAGGTAGGTGTAACCAGATGAGATCTCTGCTAGGAGATGCACCTCCCCTCCTCACTCTCTGCTGTGCCTTCAGGGCCACACTGCTCCTGCCTGGACTTAAACTGTTCATGCTTCTCTGAGCCATATTCCTCCTGAACCTCATGCCTAGGTGGGTCTTGCCAACAGCCCTGAGGCCCCACCATGGCCTTCTAAGCACTGTCTGCCTGCAAGTGTTTCTAGCCTTACTCCTAGGCCCTGCCTTTTCTACTGGGCCATAAAAAATAGGTCCACAGGAAGCAAAATTTTACTAGCAAAGAAAGATGCTCCCATTCATGCAGAAAGAGCTCCCATAAATACAGGGCATGGCCTATGTACAGCTGGGTTTGGGCTCTGACTTGTCCTTCAACTGGAGGCTTCTGTGCTGTGTGTGTGTCATACAACAGTACATGGCATCTTGGAGCAGTCATCTCAGAGACCCCATGCTAGGCTCCTTAGGATGGAGTTTCAGCTTCCTTCCTGGAAATCTTTGTGCTCTGACATTTTATAAGAACGCCAATCCTCCATTGTAAATAGGGAACAGAAGGGAAAGCTAAAGATGAAGCCTACTTTGACAAATCTCATTCCTAACCAGGCCCTAAAGTATGTTCTGGATGCTGGACTTCACACTGAACACACCATATTTCATCATCCATGTGATATTAGCACATTGTGAAAAGAGAAACTAAGCTACAAAATTTAATGCATACATAATCCCATTAGAGCATTAAAATTTTAATACATATTTTAAATATACATAGAAGGATCTGCATGGATATGTAGAAAACTTCTTCTTGGTAGTTGTAGGGATTGAACTCAGGACCTGAACATGCTAGGTAAGAACTCTATCACCTGAATTATGGTCCAAGTCCCCATTTTTATTTTCTTTTTGAGACAGGGTCTCTCTAGACCTTGATCTTATATATCCTGACTGGCCTCAAACTTGTGATCTTCCTGCCTCAACCTATCCCCAGCCATTTTAATTTTTTATCTTGAGACAAAGTCTCACTTAAGTTGCCCTATCTGGCCTCAAACTTTTTTTTTTTTTTTGGATACAGTACTCACTACTCAGTGATCCTCCTATCTCAGCTTCCCCCAGAGCTGGGATTACAGGTGCATGCCACCACACCAGGTTCTGGGGCTGGCACTATGTGCCCAGAGTTCTGGGGTTCACATGGCATGTGGTACTGGGGAATCATCAAACCCAGATCCTTGCACTTGCCAGGCTAGACTGCCAAGCTATCTTCCTAGCCCATGGCCTCAAACTTTTGATCTTGCTGACTCAGTCTTTAGAAGAGCTGGCAATATAGACATATGCCACCATGCTCAGCAACAGAGAACTCTTTATAGTAATTGTTTTGAGGAAGAATTTGCAATGGGACTTTACCCTTAATCGTCTTCCCTCCCTGTCTACCTCCTTCCCTCCCTCCCTCCCTCCCTGCCTCGCTCCTTCTCTCTCCTTTCAGGAGGGCTGGACATCCAAATCTGTGGCCTTGCACATGCTAGGCAAATGCTCTGCCAATGAGCTACATTCAAGCCTTTATTTATCTATTGTACAATGAGTACATATTACCCCTTCTGCAAACAGAAAATAGTAATAAAAAAGCTATTTCTGTTTTGGGAAAAGATAACATAGAATAAAAGCTGCAAATGCAAAGTCAAATTAGTTGATTTGGATTGCAGATTCTTTCACCCCACTCTCCTCTTGCCATGGGTGCAGGAAATCACCGAGTGACTGATGCGCGAGGAGGCACTACCCAGGGCTCTATCACCAGTGTGGCTTTCTTTCCACTACAAGGACAGACAGCAGCTTCTGGGGATCAGATTAGATCCTGGCTTCACCTTCTGCTAACCTACTTACCAGGCTAACAGTGACATTGATCTCTAATTATAAAAAGCTACAGGCTTTAAAAACACACACTAAAGCAGCTTATTACCATTGTGACAAACCACTGGGTGGGAAAATGAATTCTGACATTTGTGGTTCTAATATGATAAACACCCAGCTGGGAGTCAATTATATTGTTCACATTTTACAACTCATTTATTTCCTCCATTTCTTAGAATAACTTCACAACTAATGGGTTTCGTTCATCCATTCCCAGCATGCCACTTTTAAACAAGTGGAGAAGCACTGGCCACAAGGCAGAAAAGTTGAAGAAGACTGTGGAGGTCTGGGTGGACTTTGCTGGAAAGGCAGGGGGGAGGAGGGGGAGCTGGCAGCCCCCACCCAGGTGAGGAGGGAGGAAGTCACCTTGCTGTGTGAGTCTGCTTTCCTAGGGCTGAGCTAGGAATCAGAAACTTGGCAGGCCGCTCCACAGTCTCTGCAGAGCTTGCCCTCCGTCCTGTCCTCAGTCCTCCGTGGCCTGCCTGCTTCTGAGACTGGGGAGCTTCCTCTGTTTTTTTCATTTCTCATTCACAGCCATCTTAATCAGTAAAATATACAATGTCAGTGAAAGTCTCCTTGAGACCTTAAAGACTTAACTGGGGCCCAGCATGGTGGTAAACACCTGCAACAGTGGCACTTTGGGAGGCTGAGACAGGAGAATTGTAAGTGTGAACACAGTCTGGACAGTTCAATGACTTAGGGAGACCCTGTCTGAAAAAAAGTGCTGGAGGAGAGCTCTGGGGGTGTAGCCAAGCCTAAAGGCCCTACCTTCAATCCCCTGTACTGAAAAAAAGTAATTTGTGGTAGCTTTTCATAGTCCCAAGTACTATTTTATTTTGTTTTTGAAGATAAGAGTCTCACTATGTGGTCCAAGCTGGCCTTCAGCTCATGCGGCTCAGGCCGGCCTCACACTGAGGTCCTCCTGCCCCAACCCCCAAGAGCTAGGGTCAGAGGTGTACACCACTGGATTGACCTCAACCGTTACCTAGAGATGAGCCGAGTCCATGGGGCCCTGAGTGCAGCCTGGAAGGCAGAGGGCGGGGCAGGGGTCCTTCCCTGTGACCATGTCTCCCTCAGCCCTCCTGGAGTCAACTTCTCTGCACAACCTTTCCAGCCCAACAAGGAGACAGTGAGGACAGCCTCATATGGTACAATGGCTTGAAGTAGCACTGGAGAAACTGTCCAGGGAGGAGCCACTTTATTATGCGGCACTGTGGGCTGTGTTTATTGGAATGACTACCTTAGTATTTGTAACATTATTTTTGGTAAATCCTGAGAGAGTCCAGGTTTTGCTGAATTTTCATTCCCTGCTAAATTTAAATCAGTAGCTGTGTCCCTGCTCAGGAAAAGGGTTCATTCTGTGTTCCCTGAGTCACTAAAGGAGTTTCGATTCTCACTGGGTTGGGATTTTATTTGCCCAAAGTGTCTCCTATCCCTGGACACTCACCTCAGTCAGCAGCTACTTGATCCTGGGGGTCGATGGGACAGCAGGACAGCAGACCAGGGACCATCAGTGTACTCCATCACCCCTCTTGCAGGAAATGAGGAAGCAGCAGGCCAGAGACACGAAGCACACACACTCAAGGTGCACATGCTCCCTGGTGTCCCGCCCTCCCTGGGTCTAATTCCACTTGCTTGTGCCTCATCCTTCTGCCACCGCACATCATGGTCAGTCCAACTTCCCCTGAGTGACATGTTTCTATTTCTAGACACCACCTGTGATCCATCCCCTGCTCAGCTGCCCCGGCCTCAATTCACCAGGCCAGGGGTGTGTGTGTGTGTGTGTGTGTGTGTGTGCGCGTGTGTGGACAGCAGCTGGCCTTGGAGGCGCCCTGGTGCTCCAGGAACCTGTGGAATGGGTTCCCTTCATGCCCTGGGACAACAGCTGGGTGCATGTTCTCAGCTCCCTAGGGAGGAATACAGTACATGTGTGTCTCTCGCTTTATAGCAGGCATGAATTTTTCAGACCTCGGAAACTTGGTCCCTATACTTAATCAGAAATGAAAATGTAAAGATGAGACAAAAAGGCTTCCTCCCCTTTGAGTGGACATCGCACATCCTAAGAGTGAGCTTGAAGCATCACCCCTCTCCACGAGGGCAGGTGCAGCCCACACCCACCATGACAGGAGGCCCCTGTTCTGATGATGCACCTCCTGGCTGTCTTTGCCCTCACATGTCCCTGTCCTTGAGTGAATGGAAATTACCCACCACACACAGAAAAAGGTGAGAAGGGTCTCAAGACCTGACACTGGGAAGCAGCCATTGAATAGAAAACAATGGAACTGCCACATGTATGTGTCAGAAATCTGAAAAATCACTTAGGTGCATCTTTTGAAGTAGGCAATGCGCGCAAATCTCAGTGCCTCCCTTACCTCAGGGAAAGTATGGCTGACCTCACACCAGGGCAGCCTGCGAGGCCCAGAAGCTCCAGCAACAGTGCATTTCCCCTCTTTCCTTTGCCAAGAAATCATCAAGCTCAGAAAGGATATTTTTCCCTGAAGCTTATCTCTGTTTTCTTTTTAACTAAGTCCCAGCTGGGAACTTAACACAGAATTGTGTTTTTCTCAGAAGCTCTTCTCAATGCACGGGTCTTCCCCCAGCTGAACTGCGGGGCCAGTTCCTCTGTATTTTAACCTCACCTGACATCAGGTGTCCCCAGAGGACAGAAGGAAGACAAGGAGCTGGAGCAGGCCTCAGAGGCAGAGCAACAACTCTTGAACCTGCCACATCTGAGATTAACCAACTCCACAGTTCCCAGTTCAGGGAAAACACCCTATCTTGGTTTCTTCTCAAGCCATTGAAGACTATCACTATTTTTAGAGTTCTGCGGATTGAACTCAGGGCCTTGCATATGCTGGGCAAGTATTCTACCATATAGCTATACCTCCATCTCTTTTGTGGTTTCTAAAAATCCTTTATTTATTTATCTATTTATTTATTGAGACAGAGTCTCATTATGTAGTTCAGGCTGGCCTTGAACTCACAGTGATCCTCCTGCCTCAGGTTGCTGGGTGCTAGAAGTATAGGTATTTACCACCATACCCAGCTTATGGTTTGTTTTTAATAACACTTATTTACAATGAATTTTGATGTGTTTTCCTCCTACTAACATATATTCATTGTAAGAAATTCAGAAGATACAGCAAAGCAAGGAGAAATGCAAAGCTGCCCATAATCACACCACCTAGCAAAGCAACTGCATGCGCCTCTCTGCTGTTCAGTTTCTCCACCAGGCAAACAGGAAATCGAGAACAGGACAACGGTGTGAGGATTACCTGGGAGGGCAGTGCAAGCACTTAGCACAGGGTGAGAATTAAACAATGTGGGCCGCCCTTATCAGTGCCACCTTGATGGGCTTCCTTTTGTTCTTTGTGTATATGTGAGCCCTACACGTGTCCACAGCTCGCCAACTTTGGATCTTGTTATGGAGACATTTAACTTTCCTGAAAATTCCTCCCTATGCTCAATTCTAGTTGGGTTCTGACTAGTCTTCTAAGCCTAGTGTTCTGCAAACTCTAGCAAGAAGAAAGGACAAGTTGGAAGTTAGTAATTGATACCACTGTGTGTAAGGAAATGCTGTTATCTGTACTGCTTAGGTATGAATGTGTAGGTGTTTTTCTACAGACAATAATGGATTTTTCCTAAATTATGCACATTCTTCCCTGGTGTCCTGTCTTATCAACATGCAGGCTTGACAAGGTGGCTGTCTGGGGCAAGAGGCTCGATCTGCAATCACCGGAAAGAAAACAGTGCTCTGTGACCACTCATTAGTGTGAGAGGCTCATGAGTCCAGTTCATCAAGCCCACATGGGGTCACTTCCCTCAGGGGCCTTCTTTGATATGAGTGCCAGACATGGTTTGTGGAAGGGTTTGGCCTGAGCTCTGCAGTGTCAGCCCCAGCAATGAGACTGTACAAATGCGATTCGTGCCAGACGCTGGGCCTTGGGAGCATGAGGTACACAGAGGCTGTTATGGGTTGTGCACATTTGTCCCCCAGACCCCCATGCAGTCATTGAGGCACAGTTATAGAGTTTGTGATTAATTGATGACCCAAGGCTGGGATTATGGGTGTGAGTACTGCTGGGATTACGGGTGTGAGTGCCACCCCCAGCCTGGGGCAAATGGCCTGAATGTAGCATAAGAGAGACAGAGAGACCGACCTGCTCTAGGTAGCCATTGTTGCCATTACTCCTCCCGTTTTCTCTTGATGTTTTGCTGTTTTCCACTGCCATGAACTGCTGCCTTTGGCCACGAGGCACTCTGCTTTGGAGACAGCTGAGTATGGACTGAAACCTCCACTAACTGTGAACTAAATAAAACTTTCCTTCCTTTATTTTGGGTGTCAGGTATGTGTCCCAGCAATGTGAGAAAAGGAACTAAGACACAGGCAAATCTCCCTTCTCCACAAGCACATATGGTGATGCTGAGCACTTTAGAGGGGTTGTCTCTAGGACAGCAAGACTGTCAGAGACCAGCCATGGGAGTTGCTGGAAGTCAGAGGCCCTGAGAGTGAGGCAGAGCTGAGCGGAGTCCTGGACCACTGAGACTTTCTTGGGCAGACAAAGTGAGGAGAGGAACCCAGAAGTGTGGAATCCAGACCCAACTCACCTGGATCAAATCCCAGCTCTGCTACTTGGTAGCTCTGTGATCTTGGGCCAGTTCCCTCACTGCTTTAGGTCTGTTTTGCTTTTGTCTCTGATTTTAAAAAATCAGCTTCATTGTGGTTAAATTCAATTACATTCACGTATTTATTTTTTCTGTGTATTTTTTAGGGAAGGATCTACAAGGTATTCAGGGTCTCACAACTAGATCAGACTATAGTGATCCACCTGTTTATAGCCTCCCAAGAGCAGGGATTATAGGCAAGTGCCACCATGCCCAGTCTCAATTGCTGTCTCAGTGTGCCCTGGGGGTGGGGTCTGCATGGCAGGCTAAATTCACTTATTTAAAGTCGACTATCTACCTGGGTGTGGTGGTTCACACCTGTAATCCCAGCACTCGGGAGACTGAGGCAGGAGGATCAGTGTGAGTTCAAGACCAACTTGGGCTACAAAGGTGAGCTCAAGGCCAGCCTGAACTGAATAGTGAGATGCTGTCTCAAAAAGACAAATAAATAAATAAATAAATAATAAAATAAAGTGGACTATCTAAATTTTTTTAGCATATTCACAGAGTTACACAACCATCAGCACCATCTTCCCTCTAGGACATTTTTGTTACTCCAGTCATAAACCTCACACCCATGCAAGTCACTTGTCGGTGCCTTACCAGGTGCCAGGGCCTCTACCTGTGTCACACCGGTGCTGTGGCCCCACGGTAGTGCTTGTCTGGTGCTCACATCCTCTGGGCTCAGTCTCCAGCACCACACACAAAAACACGTGCTATGCACTGTGACCCTCAATAGCTTTGCAAGGTAGACAGGAGTGACCCAAACGGACAGAAACTCAGGCTCAGTGAAGGCCAATTGTGCCAGTTCTAATACTGAGGCTTCATTAGGGAATCTGGAATTCAAACTCAAACCAGCTTGTGAAAACTAAATACCCTTTGTACTGTGCACTGTGTTGCCACCTGGCGCAAGGAGTGATGGTACCCTTTCCTGCACAAAACGACCCGCTGCTTTATGCTCAATGTCCCTCTCTATCCTCTTCCATGTTCTGGCACATGAGAAATCAATGCTATTGTGACTTCACCTGTCACAATGGCATGAAATTTCAAACACACCTCTGTTGACTTCTCAAATGAAATGTCTTTTGGTTAGACAACATCATCATACTCTAATGAAAGAACAGATAATAACGGCTCTGGTGATGGTTTTGGCTACTGCATTGGGCTCTATCTCTGGTTTTGTTGCAGCCATTTGGTGTGACCCAAATGCCAGAATCCTCCTTGATGCTATAAAAACCATCTTGTAAAAGTGCTGTGGCTGGTTCAGTTTACTTTCTTGGAGGACCTGTCAGAACCAACACTTTTGCTTATTAAGGAAACACACACACAGGCACGTAAGGCTGCCATCTTCTTCAGGCAAAGTATAAGACACAAAGAACTCTCCAGGCAGAAATCCTTTCCCTCCCCACAGTTTCAGCCAAATTGAATGTAGGGAGAAGGTGAGCAATACCAAGGCCAGAGCAGCCTGTCACACTGTCATGAGAAAATAAAATATTCCAACCACGTCAGAAACAACTAGACATTGCTTTACCACTTACAGCAGGTGCACTTCCTACAACCCAGCCATTCCATGCTCAGATATTTATTCTGGGACAGTGGTTTCCAATCCAGGGTCCTGGACAATATCAACACTGTGCATTGATGTACTAGAAATGCAGCATCGCTGGCCTCATCCCAGGTCTACTGAACCAGAAGCTCTGGGTGTGGGGCCAGCATTCTGTGTTCTTTCCAGGGAATCGGGATGCAGGCTCACACTGGAGGATGACTATGGTGGGAAACACTCCTGAGTGTGCACCAGGAGACAGCCACCATGCATATCCACTGTAGCTACCAATACAGAACCCCCCGGTGCTCCAACTTAATCAGTAAACAAGCTGTAGGATGTTCATAACACAACATACAACAGAAAAGTGGAAGTAAGTAGAATCTGGCTGGGTCACACACCAGGTAGATGAATCTCAGAAATTAGAAACATACTATGGAGGCTAAAAAGAAAGTTTCTGTGCGCTGCATTTGGGTGATGCTTCGTGGCAAATCTCAGAGCCAAAAATGAATCCATATATTCTTTAGGGTACATACATATTTGCAAAAAGTGTGGAAAACCAGGGGAATAACATTATTCAGAGAGGGAAGAAGAGACAGTGGAGACATACATGTGTGGCTGGGACCACATTGGTAACATTCCTGTCTCTGGTAGGTTCATGGCTGTCCATTTTATCAGAAAGATTTAGAACTTACATTTATGTTACATCAAATAGCATATTAAAAAGAGGTAAGGATAGAGATGATTTATATTGGGCACCACACTACTGTTATCTGAGTAAGAGAATGATTCTGAGGCACAGCACTCTGTAAAAGAATGTTCTAGAAGATTCTCCAGAGTACAATCAGCTCCAAAGTGTTTGGGCTTTGAGAAGAACTGGCAGAACAATGAAGGAAGCCAAAAGGCTCAGAGGATTCCCTCATTACCTTCTTCTTCAGAAGGGTGACATTTTGGGTGCTGGTTCTACTTATGCGACTACCCTTGATTTGACTTATTTGGTCTCCAAACACTTGAGAGCCCACTGTGCACCACATTGAGCTGACAGTGATGACACATGGGCTCAGAGGGTAAGAAGAGGACCCAAGGGGAGCGGCTGGCCAAGCAAGCTCCTCTGCTGGACAAAGAGGCCTCTGACACATTCAGGATAAAATACATTCAGTTGTTTTCCCTATTAAAAAAAAACAAACAAACACCAACTGATACCTGACACTGAAAGATAAACTGCTATTTGAAAATTCACAAGTGGTCCCCAGAATGAAAGATGAATGTCACCAGAAGATGGAATACTTAACCACCTTGTAAACCAGTCCATGGCTAAACGTGAGATATTGGATTCTTCTTTTTCCTCTGTGGATTAAAGCAGAAAGGATCATTTTATTTCCATGTGCAGATGGAGTTTAAATTGCCTTTCAATTCTAACATGGGAAGCTATCCTACCTGGCCACAGCAGCTACAGCTGGATTCCCATAGGCCTAGAGGACTTCAACTTGATTAATAGTAGAAGTGCCTCTCTCTTTCTCTCTCTCTCTTTCTCTCTCTCTCTCTCTCTCTCTCTCTCTCTCTCTCTCTCTCTGTCTTTGTCTCTGTCTCTGTCTCTCTCTGTCTCTGTGTGTGTGTGTGTGTGTGTATCTCTCTCTCTCCCTCCCTCCCTGCCTCCCTCTCTTCTTCCCTCTCAACAGAGTTTTGCTATTCAATTCAGGCTGGTCTTAAACTATGTATACCAGATTGACCTTGAACTTGTGGCAATTCTGCTTCTAGGAGTGCTGGGATTATAGGCATGTACCACCACCCCAGCTTTCCACTTTCTGTAATACACTCTTTTTCCTATTTCCCCAAAGTATACTCACAATGGCCACAGAACATACTTTGCCAGGAGAAATATACTCTTACGCTCTAAATAGCTTCATTCTACCACAGTGAATGAATTGTTATGTGAAGAAGGGAAACTTGTGCTTGCATGCACAGAAATAGCTTAGATCTAAAATGTCCCTCAAAAGACTCATGGTTCAGAGGCAGGGCTTCTGGGAGAAAAACAGGCCTTGAGGGACTAATCAGTTGATGACTCCACAGTTGAATGTGCTGTGGCGAGGCTGCCGGAGGTGGTCACTGTAGCGTGGCCCAGGAGGGTGTGCTCTTAGCCCAGCCCCTTGCTTTTTCTTGACTCTTCCTGCTCTCTGTTTCCAGCTGCCATGAGGAGAGCAGCTTTCTTTCACCACAGCCTTCAGCCGCACCATTTCTGCCTTGGATCCAGCCAACCATAGACAAAACCTCCAAAACCCTGAGCCAAAACAGACTTCCTTCTCCTTTAGCTTGTGTCAGGAAGTCTATCCCAGTGATGGCAGTGTGATGAGTCCAGTCAGCACTTTTACCTCTAAACTTGCTGAAGAACAAACAGCCCCTCCCCAAACAGGCCTGGTCTGGGGCTGGCACAGAGCAAACACAGGGGCTCCTCCACCTAGAAGATGCAGAAGGGTCCTTCCTACTTCACAGAACACGCATGGTGTCATAGAGGAAACATGGATAAGATAGGGGAGAGAAGGAGGGTGGGGGAGAGGGAAAAAGAGAGAGAGGGAGGGGAGAGAGGCAGGGGAAGAGGGAGGAGGAGGGGAGGAGGAAGGGGAGGGGCATGGAAAGGGGAAGGCTGAGGCAGGAGGATTGCAGATTTGAATTCCACCTGGGAAACTTAGCCACTTAGTGAGCCTCTGTATGAAAATAAGAATCTTTAGTACCCCTCCCCCACACACACACATACACACAAAGAGGCCCAAAGAAGTGTGTCTGCCCCTTTCCTTCTTTTACCCTGAGCTGCCATGGGAGCTGCCATGAAAATGAGTGCTCGTCAGACACCAGCTATGCTGTTGCCTGATCGTGGACTTCCTGGACTCCAGAACAGTAGGTGTGCTTGCTGATTATGCAGTAAATTATCCAGCCTACGGAGCTTTCTCACAATTACCTAAATGGACTAAGTATCTCCATAACTAATTGGAGTTCTTCAGATTTGTTTGTCCCCTCTCCCGCCTTTGTTTCTGGACTCATTACTAACATCACCGGGGAATCATGCATGCTTACTTCACACTTGGATTATTATCCAGCACAATCTTATTTTGTTGCTAAAACTGTTCCAGTTTTGGCCATCGAGAGTTTCTACAGCTGATTCCTGTGCCCTCTTAATAGATATAATTATGCTGGAATGTGGCCCCCTTGCCCAATCAGCTCTTGGCTTAGGGTGACGGTGGCTTATCATGAAACATCATTCCAAATATAACCAGATTTGGGGTTGGGGATCTAGAGGGACATCCAAAGAGCTATTATTAATAAAATTTTCCTTTCAAAGGGCATGAATGATCAATCCTTTCCTACTTTTACTATAAAAAGATCTATTTTTCTTCAACCCTTGGCCATAGATCCTTCGTTCTCTTTGTACCTAAAATCTTTATTTTAAAAATGCTTGCCCCTCACCAAACACTATGAAATTCAAGAATTTGGAACTCTTAAGTTTAAATACTTCTGAAGCCCAAAACTTGACTATGAAATGGATTTTGTTCCTCCATTAAAAATTTTTGCAAATTTGGGGCTGGGGAGACAGCTTGGCAGCCTAAGTGCCTGTCTGATGAGTACAAGGACCTGGGTTTCGTGCCTGGTACCACATGTCAAGT
>PVKN010021783.1:0-15416 GCA_004027915.1 Capromys pilorides
CCCTATTCTATTCTATTCTATTCTATTCTATTCTATTCTATTCTATTCTATTCTATTCTATTCTATTCTATTCTATTCTATTCTATGCCATTATATTCTGTTCTACTCTTCAGTGCTTGGCAGCAAACCAGAGCCTTTACACTGAGCTACATTTCCAGACCTTTTAATTTTCTTATTTCAAGGTTAGTTCTAACTCACTATACTAATAGCAAATCCTTTTCAAAGAATTAAATAATCATCATGTATTTGTCTTTTGCTTCAATCTAACTTTTGTAAACTTTGGTCCATGTGATTTTTATAAATGAGTTCTTAGTTCTGTGGAAATGGGGTGGTGGTCAGGGTGGGAATCCCTTCTAGGATGTGCAGGCACCCACACTGGAGGACACTACCTGCTCTGCTTTCCTTGTGTCCTCACCTGTGAAGTTTTGGCTGCCTTGGAGTCTTTAGAACATGATGTGCTCAGAGTAGGACACTTGAGGCCACCCAATGGCATTCTTAAAAACTGTTGAGTCAGCTATAAGCTTTGTCAAAGATCAGGGATTGGCCAGAGCCTATTTTCTCCCTCAGCCTGTGGCAATGAACAACGAAAAATACATAGAAAAGAAACTCGTTTTCTGGCTGCCGAGTGCTTGTCTTACAATGCCAACATGGAGAGGCACAAGCCCAGAATGCCTAGAAATCCAACCAGTTCTGCACTTTCCTGAGCTGACTTGGGGTCCAGGGGAAGTGCCAGAGAAGGTACAAGTCTAGAGGAGCCAGAAAGGCACTGGAAACCACACTGTCTGCATCAGAGATGACTGCCCCTGGGAGCTTGGGAGTCATAGCCTCAGTGACTGGAATCCTATGTTATTAGTGGACCATGGAAGTGCAGAGCATGAGTTGTGCTAAACTTCATCTCCTTCTTCATTTAATCTTTGTGTTCCAGCTTCTTCCTTTCCTGGCCCTCAGTATCCATCCCATAGGAATCAAGAACAAGATTCTGTAATCAAACACATGTACTGGGCTTTTAGCACGTGCAAGGGCTGTGACATAGACTGTGGCAGAGACCAAATTGTAGAATCATAGTCCTTTCCTTTAGGGATTCTAGATGCCTTCGAGAGGGCAGGCATGCTTTTGTAGACAAGGAAGGTGAAAGACATGAGTGTCCATGTGGACTCAAGGTAGTAGATGCCCATATAAAAAAACAGGCTAGGTCTGGGGTCACAGAGCATAAATCTTACACAGTGTGTGTGTGTGTAGGGGGGGGGTGTCTCTTAAAAAAAGAAGAGATGTGATATCTTTTACTCAAATTCTACCAATTTCTTGTAAATCTCATCCAGAAACACCCTTATAGAAACATCAAGAATAACCTAGCTGATGATCATGTGACCATTGATACATGAAATTCACTCCCCCACCTAGGAAATTCACCTGTAGATAGGAGGACAGCAGAGGAAAGGAGTACTGTGGACCCAAGCATGAGAGAAGGCTGTTTGGGAGAGGTGGGCTCAAGCAAGCCTTGATGAATGGATTGGGTTGCATGGCATCTTCTGTCCTTATGCATTGAGCAATGAGATAGACTAATGAAGTAGGATATGTCTGTGTCCCATGATCCTTGCATGTTAAAAGATTCTGAAATATAGCCTTTGGTCCAAGTGGTCATCAAGAATATTACTGGGGCCCACTTTCTCCACCCTATCCCACCATGGGAGTCTGCTTTTCTTCCATCTTGTCCCCTCTCCTTCTATTTCCTCTTCACTCTGTCTCCCCGTCTTTAAGCTCCTGTCTTAGCTTAGAATGACAAGATTCAAATAAAGTCACAAGAAGCCCCAACAAATGAGCTTCATTCCATGTCTTCAGAATGGGCACAACCAGGGTCTCATATCTTGGTCTTTTCATGTTCAGAAGCAAGCCCTGTCTTGTCTTCCCAACTCTGCCCCAGTGGCTCTGTGTTCATATTAATGATACACAGTGTCATTCATCACATGGGTATAATTTATTAAAGGAGCCCTCTGTGCTTGCTGCATGGGGATATCAGCCTCCTTACTGTCTCCAGTCCCCCATCAATCTGTAAGACAAATTGATGTTTTCATTAGCTTTGTGGCTAAGGAAGGGGGGAAGTAGTCACCATTCTTTCTCTGCATATTGCTCTCTCACTTCTGAGCCAAGTGGCCTCCATTTCAGCCCCTGCTGTGTTTTCTCAGCTGGATCCTGCTGGGAACTCCCTGTGAGGGCAGGTTCTGAAAGCAAGAAGCTGACAAAAGTCATCTGAGGTGGGATCAGTGAATGGCAGTGACCCAGTGAGACCACAGGCTGTCTCTCTTCTAGAACATTCCTTCCTGCCCAAAGTTGGCCTGAACTCTGCAGGAAAGAGAGACCTGAGCCACATTTTTTACTCATTGTCAGAATCCAGCCTTGAGATCCTCCTGATGTGAAAGCAGAGCCCAGCACTCTGCCATGAGGATGACTCCAGACTGAAGTTGTCTGGTAACAGTGTTCAACACTTCTCACCATAATCTGTCAAGTATAGTGGAGCATATGCCATCAGGCTGTGTAGAGAGGTAGGGAGAGGTGCAGAATCCTATGTTTCTTCAGAGTCATCACCTGGGCTTGATGCAGACCCCTGGCCTGCCATTGCCTGGTTTGGAGTCAACATTCAGCCCAAGGTCTCATTAGGCCATGAGTTTAGATGATATGCATAAGCCATTGCAGAGAATTGATCACATAGAGATCTCTTAGTTTCTTAGGCCTTAATCAGAAAATCTTCATAGAGTTAGTAGACTGAGTTGGTCAATAGCAGCCTTCTTCCTGGTGTGTTAAGGTCTAGGGTAAGCCTGCAAGGGCTGGATGTCAGCATTAGACACACTGCGCAAGCTGACCTGTAGCCTTCTCTCAAAGCAGAGGAATGAGGGAAGCAAGGAGTAAGCTCCCACCACCAGAGCAGGCTGAGCTCAAGGCCAGCGTGGACTGCATAGCAAGATGCTGTCTCAAAAAGACAAAAAAAAAAAATTACTGGGGCCCACTTGCTCCACCCTATCCCACCATGGGAATCTGCTTTTCTTCCATCTTGTCCCCTCTCCTTTCTATTTCCTCTTCACCCTACCTCCCTATCTTTAAGCTCCTGTCTTAAGTTAAAGTGACAAAATTCAAAGAAAGCCACAAGAAGCCCCCGTCTCTCTTCTGTGATGATTTCTGATGCTTTCCTTGAGATAAGGCTCCCAAGTAGGAGCATGGGGCTGAGGAAGGTTCTCACTGTAAATCTCCCCAGACCTGAGTTGTAGCTAGCTCAGCTAATTGGCAAGGAAAAGAGAAGCAAAAATAGTGAAAATCTGTGAATTAATAAACCAGCCTTGAAGCAACGGCCAAAATGTGTACAAATCATGAAGTAATTAGAAGTGTGAGGAATTCTATTGGGTAGGCTGCTTCCAAATCCAGCATCTGATTGCTTTAGGAGGCCAAGGCCTGGCAGGCTCCAGGGAGCAGAAATTCTTTCCATTGCATTCTGATCTCACCTTCCTGGGCAATGGGTTCTCCATGAAATTTTTTCAGGGTCCTGGAAGTTTCTGTGGGACCTGTTAGAATCCAATGTGGACCTCTGGTGGAAAGGGTTCTCACAAGCACACACAACGTCTTGTCCCCCTAGCATCCTACATTTTAGAATAAAGCTGTAAGATTTAATGAAGTATTTTTTTGATCCATAATCTTATCTAATCTCACTACCACTAAATATTTTTGTCAGTGTTTGTCAGAGGAGGAAGCTAAGGCCCAGAGAGTGAAATGGTGTGAACCCAACTTTTAGACCTAATCAATAACAGTAGTAGGGCTGAAACTGGGGTCTCCTGACAACCTCTCCAATCTCCCCTCACCTATTCTCCTCTTTTGGTCTCTGCTGTGTCTCTCAGCAGCTCTAGACATTTGTATATCACAGGTCTCTCAAGTAACAGGCCTCAACTGCAGATTTGTTTGGCCATGATGTTAAATTTAGATAAGTTGTTCAACATGTTTGTTTGATTGATACACTAAGGCTCAGGCACCCCTAGGTCTTTGTTGACTTTCATTTTATTTTGTATCCAGATGGATCTCAGGAAAAGCACATCCATTTTCCTTATCCTTCTGGATATATGTCATAAAAGGTGATGTCAGGACTTGAGTCTCTTCCTATATCTGGAGGGGAAAGGTGAGAACAATACGTGCCTGGAATTTCATTATTTTGGCTTTGTTTTTTCTGACCCATAGGGACTTTTTCAAGGATAAGAGCATAAGTTCCCTAACCTGTGAAAGAGCCTCACCTGGGGCCCAAATCCAGTGAACCCAGGGTTAGAACTTCTGAGAGCAGAACCCTGAGAGAATCAAGTAACGAGCCTGACCTGTGCTGCTAATTCCCCAGCGGGTGGTGGAAAGCTCCTGGGAGGATGGAGTGTACATGGTTTACAGCCAGATTGAGCAAACAACAGTGTGATTAAGTTACACGCATTAGTTGGCTCCATAACTGGAATAGAAATGTACGTGTTCATTTGGGGTGGAAAGTTTTAAGCGAAGCAGTTGCTACTTGCATAGACTTGTCCGAGATTCTCAAGTATGGCCAACACAAAGCCTCAGAAAAGGATAGGCAGTCCAAGGGGGCCAGCTACATAATTTGTGGGGTATGCACGCAGAATGAAATTCAGGCTTCTTGTTTAAAATGTGTTAGGAATTTTAGGACAGCAACAGAAGCACATGAAAGAAGGTATTTGGTTCTTCTGAGTATGGTGGTGGTGGAGGGGGCGGGGTCACTGCTTGGGTCAGACACCCTGAAGCCAGCCCATGTTTGAAACCTTGGAGAAGTGAAGGCCAGAGCCTGGGGTCTGAATGGCCCAGAAGGACTCAGAAGTAGCTCAACTAAACAGGCAGAGAAGGAGGGCATTTGACTGATATTTATGGAAACTTTGAGATGCCCAGCATCTGTTACAGAGTAGTTAGCAAGTTAGGGCTGCAGGCAGGGGCTAAAGATAAGGGCTCTGCACCAGCCCCTAGAGTTTTAAGAGCTTTGCTTAACCCTGTCAGTTTCTTATCTGTAAATGAGCTTCATAACGATGCCCACCGCAGTGGTGAACCCTAAGCATATTATTAGGCCCATGCAAGTGTCTGGACACGTTGAAGGATTTCCTGAGTGTCAGCAAAGTAGACAGACAGTGAAGCACCATGAGTGTGCAAGGGGAGCTGGACCTTATGCGTTGGAGGATGGCGTGGGGCCAGCCTAGCGCTTACAGGTCTTACGCTTGCTTCAGTCCCTTTTGGGTGGGCATGGAGGTGTGGGAGTTTTCTCACCACCTCTCTCAGCCTCCCATAGTTATCCTGTGGACCTGTGAGCACCAGACAGGGATGCAGACCTGACCAGATCCCCCTTCCACGGAACCTCTGCTTCTGATCTTTTCTTCAATGTCCTGAAATCCTGTTGCTTTGGCCTCATACATGAGTGGCTTCTGAGCCCCCTAACAGTTGCAGCCCTCCTCAGACTGCCCACAATGCCTCTTTAGCTGTGCTCTGCCACCAGTCTGTTGTGCAGAGCCAGTTTTTCATTTGCCCTGCAGCAGACCCCATGTCACTTTTCCCCACCTGGGAGCCTTGCCTGGCTTTGCAGCTTTGGTGCAATTGCACAGACAGGAGCTGAATACCTCTGCTTCCCATTCTTCACCAGCAAGGTAGAGTCCTCATCATGTATAGCTTCTGCATATGCCAGTTTGCTTACTCACTAAAATTGACTTATGGCCCCCAGATCAGTACTCCTGGCACCTTCACAGTTATTTACAGGTAGGCACAGAATGGGAGACGTGACTGGCCTGACAGGCACATTCCAGGTTGAGAACAGACAAGGTGACACTGCCATCTTGTTTTGCTTACTAGAAACAAGTGTCCTTTTTGAGGTCTGTTTAATTCCACCTTTTCTGCTTTTGTTGAAGACTTTGCAGCTTACAATGGCCCCTTACACAGTTCTCGAGTGCAGTCTAGTATTTGTAAGTGCAAGAAGACCATGTTATGCCTTATGGAGAAAATGTGTGCTATATGCACTTTGGTCAGACATGAAAATAGTGCTGCTGGCAGGGAGTTCTGTATTAATGGATTAACAGTCTGGTGCTTCAAAAATAAAAAAGGAAGAGGAAATTCATCAAAGTCTCTGTGAGGGTACTGTAGTGGTGCTACCAGAGGCTTGTAGGAACCTAGCTTGTATTTCCTTAGGAACAACAGCTTGATGTTCACTAATTCAGTGTTCCCTGCAGCTTGCTTTATTTATTTATTCGTTTATTTTTATTTTTTACCTTTTTATGTATTTGGTTGTTACAGATTCTTACTATGCAGTTCAGACTCATGGTGATTCTCCTGCTTTCAGCCTCCCCGACACAGGGATTACAGGGGTGCATCACTATGCCAGGACTCTGGCTGGCTCAGCCTGCCATGGGGTAGTGGGGCTGGCTGCATCATGGGGATCCAGCTGCGGTCCCTGCACTTTCCTAAGCTTGCCTAAGCAGGCACTTTAGTATGCTGACTATCTTGCCGGCCCCTCCCTACAGTTTTGTAAAGCATAATTATCATGAATAACTAGGGTCAACTATCTAAATGAATTTTCTTTTTTAAAAATATTTTGAACTTCAGGGCTGGCCAAATTGCTCAGCGGATTAAAGCACTTACTTAGGCAGAGCTCAGCAGCCAGGGTTTGATCCCTGGCATACCATGCCAACCCTGCCCCCAGGGTGCTCTCTGACAGGTGACTGAGACTGGGCATGGTGGCCTCCTCCTGTAATCCCAGCACTTGGGAGGCTGAAAACAGGAGAATCACTACGAGTCTGATCTACGTAGCGAGACCCTGTGCACACCATACTAAATACATTTAAAAAAAAATAGTTTGCACTTCTGTCGAGTGCCACATGTCACCCAAGTGCTGTCTGTACCTTGAGGCTGCCTACTTACAGCAGGCCACTTCTGCTTTCTGTGCACTCTGAACTCATTTTACATCACTGTCTGCCCACTTTATTTTATACTCAGCTTCTGCTTTCTGAGGCTCCTCAAATTGTTTTTGTTGTTGTTGTTATTGTAGTTTTTATTTTATTTTATGTATTTAGTACAAAGTCTATAGAGTCTCACTATACAGATTGGATCCTCCTGTTTTCAGCCTCCCAAGCTCTGGGATTATAGGTGCACACCACCACACCTAGTCTCAACTGCAGTCTCAGCACACCCCAGGAATGGAGCTGACACAGCACACCATGGATGGAACCCCAGTCCCTGCATCTGCCTAAGCAGGCTATCTGGCTGGCCCTATTGTAGTTTTTAGATAGGGTCTTGCTTTATAGTTAGGCTGATCTCCAACTTGTGATCCTCCTGCGTCAGCCTCCAACGTGCTGGGACTATGAGCGTGCACCACCATGTTTGACTCCCCTCAAATTGCCTTTGAGCTCTCCTAGTATGACCCACAGCTGGACAGTGAGTTCTTTAAGGGCAGAAAAGTACTGGCTGTTGCTGTGATTTTCCTAAGTGAACAGCAAAAATATGCTGAACCCAGAAGTGGAGAAACTGAATAGAATATGCTTGCTGGTGGATACCAAGCACAGTAGGAAATAATACAGCAGAAATTTTATCAGCAAGAAAAACTTCCTCTGGCCAGCTTGGATGAATTGGAAATTAGAGATGTTTGGAAAAGCACAACCAGTGTGAGCTTGGAAAGGGCTATATGAGTGTTAGATGTTCACTGCTGTTGGCATTGCCAGGAAAGGAACTGCCAGGGCGATCTGCAGCTGTGATGTTTTTTGAGGTTCCCAGTAGGGCCCCAGAGAGTCAAGCCTGCCATGTTGCTGAGGGATGAGAGCAGGATTTCAGATGGCCCTGGGTTGTGTGCTGCTGGGCAGTTACCTTCCTATTGTAGAACCGAGGATTCTATAGGAAATGTAGAACCATTTCTGTCACTGACTGCAGCTAGGAGTGATGTGCACTGGGGCACCAGTGGCCCAGGGACTGCTGGCCTTCCTGGGAACTAAAGGGCAGCGTGTGGGCTCCAGGGCCCAGGTGCCCTGTGCTTCTCCTCTTCAACAAGGAAAAGCCAATTTTTGTCTTCCTGTTTGATTTCCAAATAATTAGATTATTTGGACAAGGGTCCAAACAATTTTATGTTCTGTGAGAATCTATCTTTCTGGTGTGGCTCAAATGTCACTTCTGTCGGTGACTATGGCCAATCTTTCCTTTCCATATGAGTCATTTTGGCATCCTTTCTGCCCAGAGGATTTCCCTCAACCTTTCCCCTTTCATTCTCTCGTGTTCTGTCCTATTCTGACTTTCATGGTGGGTATTTCTGAATTGAATTCAACATCTCTGCGCTTTAATCCCTCTTTAAGAGACTGATTCTGCTTTGATTATTTGATAAGCACCACTGTGGCTGGCACAATAGACTGCTAGAGCTGTTCATGAGTGTTGCTATTATTATCTGTTGGACTGATGGCAGTAAGTTAATAAAAGACTTTACAAAGTTTATAGTTCTATGTAAAGGACCTTGGAGCAGTAAGGACATGTACTCCAAATCACACTAGGCCTCAGATATCTCTAGGCAGGGAGGTATGGGATCAGCTCTCCCTTCTCTCCTCTGGATAGAAAAAAGGTTGTTTTGTGGCATCAGAGAGGTGAGACAGAAACAAGAAATCCTTCTAAAACTTTGAAATTCCTTAAAGGCACCAGGAAATCTCTTTCCCTGGAAATCTTTAGGAAAAATGACAACCATTGGTCTGGAAAGTTTACCTGAAAACAGCAGCTGAATAGGCATGGATGACTGTTCTCACCAGGCTGTTGCTGGGCCCAGTGAAAACAGTGTGGTCTCTGGACTGTTAGGGCAGAAGGGTCTGAGGAGGACTATGTCTTGTTGACAGTGCTCACTTACTTCCGTTAACTTAAATATCATAACAGTTCCTTCCTCAGAGAATGTTCTGGTGATATCTAGTATATTCAATAACAGTAAGGTTTGAGGGCTTGGTTCATGTTGGTGGCTTTCATTTGCTTAGAGATTTACAGCCAAGCCACTTGGGCACTCTGCTGCCAGACTAATCTCACTGAAACACCTTGATCTTATGGCTCAGAAGCTGTAAGTGGCTTCATATGATGAGGTAAAAATCTGAACCCTTTAAATCTTTCTCCAAAGTCAAGAGGGTGCAGACACCATCTGATACTCTTTCGTGGTCTCCTCAGAAGGGTTCAGATGGCTAGGGATAAAATCCTGTGTGGGGTGGATTTTGTCTATCAATACTTCTGGGGAAATGTGAGACTGCAGAAAGCATAGGTCACCAGGATTTCTCTGTGATGTGTGGCTTTGCTTATAATTAGGTACGGGTGTTAGGAAGACTTCCGGAACATTGTACAGCTAGTTTGAATTTGAAGAGGGGTAGGAGGAACTTAGTTTTATTGGAAATTGAAGTTCAGGGCTTGTTTTTTTTGCAGGTCCTTGCTATTCTCAGGCAGATGTGTCTTTTTATATCTCTCAGGTGCACCAGTTCTCTCTTTCTGAAATACGCTTGATGAAAATGTGCCTCCCTTTCCCTCAGCTGGCAGCAAAGATGAGCCAGGGTGTTCTAAGCAGTGGTTGGCTCTGTTCCTGAGGAGGGCAGGCTGTGAACACCTGGCACAATAGTTCTAGTGTTGTTTGCTTGGCATGGGTGACTTTTCTTCAGCATGGCTGTCAGGTTTGCTTTGTTTTTGCTCTCCAAGAAAACTGAGGAATATGTCTTAAAGACTGGGTCAAGGTCAAGGTGAGCTCAGCTTTGTGACTGAGAAATCTGAGTGGTCCATTGCACTGACTTGGAAATGATAACTGCATGGGTAATATCTAAAATTCCTTGCCACATATTCTGTTCCTGGATCCCTAGCTTGGATCACTTTCTGCCCTATGCTATATTTGACTTATATCTTTTATTAGAACAGAGATCACCTGTCATCTACCTTTTAATTCCCCCCGAGGCATAAGAAGTGTTTCTATATATTGTGGAAGGAATTCTGTCAGGCTACATTCTTAATTAGGAAGCCAGGGAACACCCAGGGATCAGGAATTAATGAGGATGAAAATATATTGGTTTAATATCTAAATAATATTATTCCCCTTATACCAGTGTGCTTTGTTAAATTTTTAAAGCTTAAGACCATGAGTCACTCTGCCACCTCTCTTTTCTGTGCAATTAGACACCACATGAGATCTTCCATGCTCCAAAGTAGTGCTTCTCAGTCCTGGCTGCACATTAGAATCACCAGGGGAGCTCCTCAGCATCCTGATACCCTGTTGGTTCTCCAAGCCAATTAACTGAGCCCCTCTGGGGGTGGGGGATAGACAGAAGTATTTACTGAACTCCCTGGGTGATTGCAGAGTGCAGCATGGCTAAGCGTGAGCTATTGAGGGCCAAGAATATGCTTTTGTTAATCACTTTGTCTCCAGAGCTGGAGCTGTCAGTGCAGCTTCTGTCAGCATCTACTCTTGGATGTGATGAGTCTAAAGCCCACAACCTGTCCCTTTTCTAGGGTTCCCTGTCTCAGTATCTACATCCTCATCCATTCTGTAGTATGAGCTAGACACTTAGGGTTCATCAATGATCCACCTTCCTCTCTCTCCCCAGTATCATAGTCCTTCACAATACATAGAGATCCCATATGCTAAATATCTCTCCTGTGTATCTGTGCATTTATTTACATACTTCCAGCACCATCAAATTCCAAGGTTCCAACCTCAGTCCCCCAAACTATATAGCCTAGTCCAGCCAAGCTGTTCTTCACACTGTAGTCAGAATTGTTCCCTCACAAGACAAATGTGGTCTTGTGGTCTACTGACTGAAATCCCACAATGGGTTTGTGTTGTTTTTAGGAAAACCTAGATTTCTTAATCTGACCCACAGACTCCATAGTTAGGTCCACAATGCCCCCAGAGCCTGGCCCACAAGTTTCTGTGACTGACCTCTAAAACCATTGTGGTCTGGTCCAATGGGTCCCATGATGTGGTCTACCTACCACCGTGGTCAAGTCTACAGGCCCCTGCCGCATGCTCTATATGCCCTCATGGTCTGGTCCACACACCTTAGGTTCCAGTCTATAGCTCCCATAACTTGGTCCAGAAGACCTTGTGGCCTGGTCCCTATGACCTCCTGACCTAGACTATGGATCCCTAAGTTCAGGTGCTCAGGCCCCCACAGTCAGGTTTACATCCCTGGCAGCCTGGTCCTCTTTACTGTGGTTCCACTTTCTCAGACTGAGTCCACTTCACTTTTCTGTATTCTTTGCAAGTTGTCCACTTTAGCTTTCTCATACTTTCTAAATTCTGTTGCCCTTCATCTTTGGAGCCTTTGCAAATCTGTTTCACCTGGCCTGGAATGCTCTGCCCATCTTTTTCTTTGCCTAGTTAACTGCTCCTAAATGATTCTCAGTTTAAGGACCAGTTTAAGGACCCTGAATTTGGTGAAGCATTCTCAGGCTCCATCCACAAATTTCTGTAATGTGCTTGAACACGTGAGGCTCATTCTCCCAGTCTGCTACTCTATCCTGATTGTGTGATTGTGGCATTGTGTCTCTTTGCCTCTTCTGACTGCAGCTCCATGAAGCAGGAGCCATGTCTGACTTTGTTCTTTTTCACTCCAGTACTGAGCAAAGGTCAGGGCCAGGAAGAAAGTCCTCAGCAAGTATTTGTCAGTTGTACACCTGAATGTCTTTCCAGAATAGCTCCAGACCTCATTGGTCTTGCCACTCTGTGACCAGGAAGATTCTTCTGTCCTGCTTCTGGGGAAGGGGATACTACTGTTTCCTGAGACCCATGTGGTTCTTAACATCCTGCTTACAAAAATCATTCCACATGACACACGTCTGCTGTGCCCTATTTGCAGCAGCCTCCTGAAGAGCTATTAATACCCACGTCCATCAGTTGCTCTTCTGTGGGAGCCTTCTGATGTTTCATCTTCTCTCCAGAATACTTCCCTTCCGCTGAGTTCTTAAGGTGCTGACATGTGTCCTCTATTCCACCCGTTTACCCCACCAGTGTTGTTAGTGGTTGTTCTTTTTGGTTTCAAGGCTCACATCATAGTGCCTCGTGTCACACAGGTGTTTATGCATTTTAGGATCTGTCGCCTCCCTGTAATCCTGGAGACCAGGTAGAGTCTGATGGATGATCTCCATCAGGGATACAAACAGAGGCTCAGGGTGAGGCTCCCAATAACCTGTCACTGCCTCCTGGTTGTCTCTTCTCCTCTACAAACCTCCCTAACCTGAAACTTGCTAGAGACAAAATCCTGCATCCCAACATTTGATTTTTTCTTTCTTCCTCCTTTAATTTTTATTTTTATTAGTACATGTTGGCAGTACAAATGGCAATAGTGACATCCCTCTCCTGTTGTTTTTCATGTTCCTATGTCTCTGGGTCCCATTTGCACGAACACTTGCTTCCTTGAACCATCCCAAAACAATGGAGAGAAATTGGGAGTAGATCTCAATTATCCACTTTTGTGGTGTTTGAAGATATTTCTTATCCTTGGGCCTCACTTTACAGATTGCATAAAATGAGAAGATTGGACCAGATTAATGAGAATCCCTTAGTGATAAAAGCGGTAATAGCAACAATAATGTCATATTGATATCAGCTAACGCCTTGATCCCGTATCATCACTCAAGGACTATCTTACATATACTCTGTGAGTTCATTTTAAAATTATTTTACCCCCTCCATAAGCAAACAAAAAAGAGATGTCTTTTGTGGCCCCATTTTACAGTTGTTGAATCGGCATAGTAAGGTTCAGCAGTGTTTACCCAAAGCTGCAGTCAGGAATTGAGTTCAGGAGCATTTCCTTCAAAGCCTGCCCT
This sequence comes from Capromys pilorides, assembly GCA_004027915.1. Taxonomy (NCBI): domain Eukaryota; kingdom Metazoa; phylum Chordata; class Mammalia; order Rodentia; family Capromyidae; genus Capromys; species Capromys pilorides. The sequence goes on from PVKN010021783.1 coordinate 12,820, forward strand.
CTTACTCACCTCACCTAGATGACAGAAACAGGTTTTGAAGTCAAATTGGTCTGATTAAAAGGTCAGTTGTGCTACTTGGCTGTGTGGACCCCCCCATGCTCTTAGCCTTGTGGACCCAGCCATGCTACTTAGCTGTGTGAACCCCACCATGCTCTTAGCTCTGTGGACCCAGCCATGCAATAGACCTAACCATGCCACTTAGGTCTGTGGACCCCACCATGCTACTTCTGTGCACCTGTTTTGCAGGTATAAGATCGGAATAAGACCCACCAGAGGGCTCTATGAGGGTGCTAGAATCACGATTTCAGAATGTGATAGGCAGTGGTGTTTATTTTTCTGGAGGCTCAAAGCGAGATCAAGGCATCAGCAAGGATTGTTTCTGCTAAGGCCTCTCCTTGGCTTGCAGGTAGCTGTCTTCCCTCTGTCATAATGCCAATGCCCTTCAGTCTAGGTCTCTCTCTCTCACTCTCTAGATCTTCCTCTGCATTTTCTGTCCCTATCCCCTCCCTCTTCATTCCTCCATCTCCCTCTTTACCTTCTTCTCCCCCTTCCTATTTCCCTCCCTTCCCCCCCTAATACTGGCAATGGGACTCAGGGGTGCTCCCTCAGTGAGCTACATCCCTGCCTTTTTTTTTTTCTTTATTTTGAGATAGTTGAGTTGCCCATTCTGGCTTCAAACTTGTATCTCTCCTGCCTCAGTCTCCCAAGTACCTGAGCACACAGGTGTGTGTGTGTGTGTGTGTGTGTGTGTGTGTGTGTCACTGTGCTTGGCTTTCATCACCTCTTTTTATAAAAATACCTGTCAAATAGGGTCCACTCAATGACTTTATTTTACATTAATCACATCTTTAAAGGCCTATAGCTATAGCTAAATGCAGTCATATTCTGAGGTAGTACTGGGGGTAAGGAGTCAACCCATGAACTAGGGGATCCCAAGTCAGTCCATAGCAAATGGATTTCTTTGCACTGTCAAGGACATTGTGTGCTAAGCTCCCCCTCCACTAGTGCCAGTCCTTCTGCTTTCTCTGCCTGCCCTTCTTTTACATCTACCCTTCTTTCCGTGGGTTTCCCTGAGACGTGAAAGTGGGAAGCAGGTAGAATCTGTCTATTTGGAAAGTAACCTCTCCCTAATTTTAAACTGCTTATGGCATGGTTTACAATCCTCTGAGTGAACACTGGAGGCCTCAAAGTCCTAGAAAGACAGTATTATGATATATCCCAATCCTTCAAACTTGAATGGCATCATATTTACCCAAGAGCTTTAGCTTATCTTTCAAAGTGAATTTACAAGGTGTGGATGAGCCTCAGTGATGAAAGATTTTCCTAGCATGCATGAGGTTCTGGGTTCAATCCACAGCACTTCAAAAGAAAGCAAAAAGGGAATTCATCCTTCCAGATAAATCAGCCTTTCATTCCTGTTACATCAGACTAGTGGAGGCATTCAGCATTTCTAATAAAAAAAAAGTGACAGGCATCTTAGAAGTGCCCAGTGCTGCTGTCCCCTGCATTTTCCCAGTTTACTCTGGGGCTTCACTTAGCCTCCTGGGAGACACAGCGGGTTGCAAGAGAACTACCTTTGCAGCAAGGTGACGTAAGTGTGAAAAAGACACATGGGCACCTTTTTAACAGAAAGATTAAGTTCTGGGAGAAAGAACTGAGAAACAACGCAGAGGTATCCTAACCTTAAAGTACCTGCGGTTGCCTGGGTTCCTCTTACCTGCCAGGCCCTAAGCCCTGTCCTTTTGGGACATTATCTCCAACCTCTATACTGCCTGGTAAGTGGATTTAATGATCACTATTCTTCTGAGGAGAAAGTGAAGTCCAGCTGTGCTAAAGAGTTTGCTCCAGGTCCCACACCAGCAAACAGCAGAGCCGTGGTTCTGAACTTATCTGTAGACCTCCCATGGGAGGAAGACCTCCATGGCACAACCTAGGAATGTCATGGTGAATGAGGCGGACAGGTGCTTAACAGAGGACAGCTACCTCCTAAATCGGGATGGAATACCTTCATACTCAGACCTAAAATGACCTCATTGCTTCAGAAATTTTCAGAAGAACATAGCTCAACCCCTGCCTGTGGGTGGAAAGGAACAACCTTGGAGAAATGGAAGTAATTCCCTACTGGCTAGTGCCATGCAAGACCACTGGACATAGAAGAAAATCAGGAGGCAAAATCTTTAAACCTGAGCCAGAGTGCTTAAGAGCTGAAACAGGAATCTGTCATCTGCCTTGTTTGTTTACTTCAGATGCTACAAATTCAGAGATTTTGGCTGCATGATTCCCAGTTTCTTGTATAGTAGTGACTCCTGTATTTGTTTCAGATGGGCTCGGAACCTGAGATTGCATTTTGCTCCTTGTCTGTATCATTCTGAGTAGCTGTGATCTTTGTTGCAGGACTGTGTGCCCGTGGGTTGTTCCTTCAGACTGGTCTTGTGTAACTGCTGAGCTGCTTGTAGGCTGGGGTAGGGAGGTCTCAGTCACCTGACGGGTCTGGCACTGGGTGATAGGCTGCACTGGTGGTAGGCCAGAGTAGGTCTCACGTGGTGGGACTGGCACTGGCGGGCCTGATGCTGCCTGATGCTGGTAGACTGCACTGG
>PVKN010021785.1:0-15405 GCA_004027915.1 Capromys pilorides
CTTGTGCTCAGGATAGGCTTGAAATGACTTGAGGCTGGTGGAAGCTGAGCTGTTGCTCTCAGGAAAGACTCTAGCTAAAGGGAGCTGGGCCCAAAACCAGCTATTCTGCAAAGTTTTGGGCTTTGTCTGGAGCTCATTTGGGGGCTGAAATTAGATGAGGTTTGCTGTGGGCCAGGACTGAGGGCTCTGAATTCCCAACCCAAATGCTATTGAGTGAGAAAGGCTGGCTCCATGAGCAAAGAACAGCTGAGAAGAATCTCTCAGGAAGACTGGAGCTACGCATTCCTGGCTTCCCCTTTAGGCCAGTATCACTCACCCCTGACCTCAGTTTCTCCATGCATACAATGGTTGGGAAGTCAGATCTCAAAGTATGGTCCCACCTTCCCTGATATTCTATCATCCTACCCCAGACACAGTCCTGGCTACAAACAGAGTGTAGTAGCTGCTTAGAGGAGCCCACCTCTCCCTTCAGGGTCTCTTGTGGTAGAGGAAGCCGACTGGGGGTGCTTTTCATCACACGAGCACCCTGTGTCTCTTCTCTGCAGCAGGCCATGGCATGGTGCTGGCAGTTCCTCCTGGGGCTGTGGACAGTTATGGCTGCCCAGGCTGGAGACAAGCTGCTCAATGTCTGCATGAATGCCAGATACCACAAGAGAGAACCTGGCCCAGAGAAACTCTTTATGCAGGTACAGAGCCAGACCATGCCCAGGGGCTCGAGTGGGGCTTTATGGCAAATCAAGCAAGGCACACCAATGCCAAGGTGGTCTCTGGACCACTGATCATTTGGTTCCTTAGGAGAAAAGTATCTCAAAACTCTACCAGTGAGCTGCTCTGGCTATGTGAGAGGGCCAGACGGTGATCCTGGAGAACCACTGCTCCTCAACAAAGATCTGAAGAACTCTTCTGACTGATAGGCCTGGGAAACAGAATGATCTCCTCCCAAGTTCCTAAAAGCAGCTAATAAGGATGTGGGAGGAGAAGCTGGCATTTAGCCTCTGAGTTCTTCCACATGAGCAGCTCCAGATTACCAGGTCTCCCAGGAGAAGCTTGGCACTGTCTTTCCTCCCAAATGCCTCTGTTGCCTTTTAGGACTGAGCCCCAAGAAGCTGTTTTCCTGAAGCACTGCAGCAGCCTGTGGCAGGCCAGTCAATGCAGTTGCTGGCTGTGCCCTGGGTGAATACTGACAGCTCACTGGGTTCCTCCTCTACAGGAAGGTGCTGACCAGAAGGAGCTCAGGCTGCCTTCTAAGGGACACACTCACTTCTGCCCTAGATGCCCAGCAAGCCCGCATCTAACTCTTCATGCCCGTTGCTTTCCCTCCACTTTCAGTGTGCCCCTTGGAAGGACAACGCCTGCTGTACATCCATGACGAGCTGGGAAGCCCACCACACAGAGCAGCACCTCCACAACTTCAGCTTGATTCACTGTGGATTGTTGACCCCAAGCTGTCAGAGGCACTTTACCCAGGCCACCTGCTTCTATGAGTGTTCCCCTAACCTGGGGCCTTGGATCCAGCTGGTGAGATCCAAGCACTGCCATGTTAATAAGAGCAGAGGGTTTCAACTTAATCATATGCTGGTGTCACATAGACAAGATGCCGCCCCAGAGACACCATGGCAGAATGGCAGAATGATAGCCTCTCTTAGAAAAGGGATTTAAGGGCAGTATGTGGCCCGGGAGACTGGTCAGATGAGAATAGGATGAGGGTGATCACCCCCAGTGGCTTGGTGTGATTAGACACACGTAGGTTGAGTGTCATTTTCCCACTAGCTGTACTGCCTGAGACAAACTATTTTGTCACTTGGCTCATTGTTCTTATTTGTACACTGATAATACATAGAAATTTTACATTTCCTTTTTTTTTTTTTTTTTTTTTGGTGCCAGGAATGGAACTCAGGGCCTCACACTTGCCACACAAGCATTGGACCATTGAGCTGCATCCCTGGCCCTACACGGAGATCTTATAAGGGCTGATGTACACATGGTACCTGGCTCAGGTACCACCCTCACTGTTGGTAGCCTTCAAATTGCTGCTGCTCATGTTCCTGTCTCTTACTTTGCCTGCACTCAGGTAGACCCTCAGGGCCCAGAAGAGCGGGTTTCAGGCATCCCACTGTGCCGGGAGGACTGTGAGCAGTGGTGGGCTGACTGCAGCAGTTCTTACACCTGCAAATCCAACTGGCATGGAGGCTGGGACTGGAAGCAAGGTCAGTGATACAGCAGGGCTGAGGAGGAGGGCGAGCCCACTGGAGTCCCCATTCTGGGTGCAGAGCAACTCTTTCTGTGCTAAACTAAGATATACGATGGGACATGGGGGAGGAGCACTGAGGAGTGAGCTCTGCACCACCAACCCCACAGGGAAAAGCCGTTGCCCAGCAGGGGCCCGTTGCCGCCCTTTCCCAGATATCTTCCCTACTCCTACTGACCTTTGTGAGAAGATCTGGAGCAGCTCCTTCAAGGCAAGCTCTGAGCACAGAAACAGCGGGTGGTGTCTCCAGAAGTGGTTTGAGCCTGGTCAGGACAACCCCAATGTAGCTGTGTCCCACCACTTTGCCAGTCCCGCCCCAACCTTCGAGCACTCCGGTAGCCTCATGGCCTTCTGCCTGTTCCTGTGGGTCCTCTCCTGATGACCCCCTGTTCCTCCATTCATCTTTCTTGCTCCTACCATCTAACAGCCAGGCTGTGACAATTACCTTCCTTGGGGTGGGGAAGACTGAAGCCAAAGTGGCTAGAGCCTGAGGTCAGTACCTCTGTCTGAGAAATGTCTGGGGGCCATAGTGCTGCAGTGCCCCTCCCCTTGCCTTTAGCAACACAAGTCCTGATAGCCTCCACCAGACGCATCTTCTGGTTCTGTCCATACCTCCCTCCCATGGCAAAGCCAATGGTGACAGCCTAGCCTCCCATCCCACCATGATATTTCCAATAAAATGGTGATGGACCATCTCAGTTACTCTTTTCTCATTGCTGTGACTAATACTCGACACTCAAAATGAAGGAAGGAAAGATTTGTTTAGCTCACAGTTACTGGAGGCTTCAGTCCATACTCTGCTGGCTCTAAGGCAGAGTGGCACATGACAGAGGGCAGCAGTTCATGGCTGCAGAAGGCAGCAAAAATAACAAGAGCAAAAGAGGGGAGTAACAGCCCCAGTGACTACAGAGAGCAAGTCTGTCTTCCTTTTGTTGTATTCAGGCTATCTGCCCCAAGCTGGGTACAGTACTCACACCTATAATCCCAGTGGATTATGAGCTAATCACAATCTCTAGATGTCTACCCCATGATTGCATGAGGCTTTGAGGGGACAACTAGGCACAAACTGTAACATGGACCTAACCTGCCTGTGTTGCTCTGCTCCAGTCTCAGGGTCACTGGACCCTACATTCACAAAGAGAGAGCCAGCCTGCTTGCTACACTGAGGTCTCAGAGTTAGAACTTTCCTTAAAAATTGCTGATTTCATAATATCTGCCACATGTCCTCACAATCCCTGTGATGGGATCACTTTCAATACCCACCCCAAAGAGGATTCACCAGAACAATATTAAAAGTAACTCAAGTGGATGGGGCTACCCAGACCACTGGCTCCATTTTGGATACCAAGATAGAGACAGCTACCACTACCTCAGTTGCATTCAGTGTTTCTCTTTCTTCTTTTATCCTCTTTCTTTTGCTCCCAGAATCATGACATACTGGTCTGGAATTTTGGAAATTTGAGTTCTAATGTGGTCTTTCTACTTTCTATGTAGCTACTGGCAACCCCTTTGACCTTGAGATGAGACTGTTTTTGTTTTTCACTCAGCTGAGAGGAATAAAGTCGTTGAGTTAGATGCTTTACATTACAAAAAAGGGGTCGGGGAGCTAGTGCTCTGTTTGCTAGGATATACGCTTGTGTGTGTGCTTGTGAGACAGCACCATATTTCTCAGGAGACAGGAGCATTGAATTGGAGACTGGGCCTCTTCAGTGAGGGCCCGGCACAGGGCCACTTTGTGGATGCCTTATGATCTTTTTCCATGACACCTGAGTTGCTTGGCCTTTCAAATAAGTGCTCAGTCTTTCCAGACATTAGTAAACTGTGCTGATCAAAGAAACTTAGCCTCTGTTCTTTCTACACCTATCTTGACCTTTGCAGAGAAAGCTCTATCTCAGAGCACTGCAATCACAAAGCATGCAGGTGCTCAAGACCTACAGTAGGAGACAGGGCAGTAGGTGTAGGAATGCATCTCTTCACAGAAGGCTGGAAGGCAAGGGTTGGGGCTGTGCCTAGGGAGGACATCTTTCACTGAGAATAGGAAGCAGGTGCTGACCAAAGCCCAAGTGAAGCCTCAAGGGGCCAACCATAAGGAGCAGGACTTCTAGTTGAATCCCAGCTAGTGAGGCGGCATCAAAAGTACAAGGACAGCAGGGATAACTTTTGAGACCCTATTTAGAAAAGAAAAATTCAGTAATGACTTGAAAATAACAGGTAAGTAAAATCTCTTCAGAATCAAGGACTAACAAAGCATCAGAGATATTTAATTTAATGACTTTTTCAAAGTATTTTAGGGATAAATATTAAAAAGTAGCCAAAAGAAGTGAAAAACTGGGCCAAACAAAGCAAAGCTGGTTCTGAGAGCCCTGATGGCTCTTAGTATTTATTGCTTGCTTGTCATGCACCAAGGCCTCTGTGAACAACATGAGTTAGGCAATTTATTTGATCCTTGTAGAAGACCCAACAGAGACTCTTCTCCATATTTATCAAATTAAAACATAAATGTAAGTAGATTCAAAACCAGAAAAATCTGATCGCACAGCTGCAGCTCATAGGTTTGCACTGAAGAGCCTGGTAGGTAGTGAAGTGGAGCTGAAGCAGGCACAAAGGTTGTAGGGAAAGGGAGAGCTAGTGCCCTGGGGGCCTACAAGCAGGAGGGAGGTTGAGCTGTGCTCCTTCACAGGGGTGGTGTGAACAGTCACAGTTGCAGTTAGAGACAGGGCAGAGGGCTCAGTAATCTAAGTGCCTGCCTGGATAGCACAAGGACCTTGGTTCAAGCCCCAATACCACATGCTAAGCCGATGCCCAAAACCGGGTGTGGTGGCACACACCTGTAATCTCAGCAATGAGGAGCTAAGACAGGAGGATCATTATGAGTCCAAGCTGTGTAGTGAGACTGTATCAAAAATAATAAAAGATAAAAAGAATTGCAGTTAGATTATGCTTCCAGTCAAAGCAATCTATGCACATGGCCAAAAGCTGATGGACTACTAAGCCAAAGCAAGAGAACCCTACCAGGCCCTTCCAACTCCAGAGTCCCCACCCAGATGCGCCTACTTAACTGGAAACAAGTAACAAGAAGTGACTGATCCTTTTGCTGCACAGACTATCTTTTTGTTCTCTGTTCTGTCAGAGTTTCTCATCTTAATCTTCCAATCTTTTTAATTTTGGCAATCTGCTCTCAGTTTCCAGGAGACTCTTTGTTTTCCTCCTGTTATTTTTCATAGCCTGCTGGTTTGGGTTTTATAGAGATATTATCTTCTTATGTCACTGAAGATCTAATGAGAATGATTTTTCAAAAGTTGTTTCTAGTCTCAGATTGAGACTAATTTGTATCACTGCTTCACTTTAGGTCAAACTGGAGAAAGTCAAATGGCTTCCTAGCAAGTCATTTGCTGTGTACAGCTTCTAGCTACCTGCTGCTTGCTCTGTCACCAGCCCTATCCAGGGAAGACCCAGGACTTCCCTCTCCCCTACTCTAAAGCTCCCCACTAGTCTGCCTGGCTTGGAGTCTCTGCCAAAATACAAGGGATGATATGTGTACCCCTCCATGTGGCATGAATATACAGCTTGGCTTGCTCCTGTTTGGGAATCTTCCTTTATCTCCCCAAGCCCCCAGAAGCAGCATCTATTTAATAATCCCATTTGACTTTCTCCAGTTTGACCTAAAGTGAAGCAGTGATACAAATTAGGAAAGCTGGAAGTTACTGAGTCCCTATCACATGGTGGTTACTGGATGCCTTCCTGGACTGCTCTATAGAAACAATGGCATGGACATCCTGTAAGCCTCACTATAGAGACTGTGGGTGGCTTCTAGGCTGAACACTGTAGATAATGGTTTAGAGCTTGGATTTTAATATTGGCCTGACCATTGTCCTTCTGTTTATGTAGTCTCTGTATTGACAAAGAGCTCTTGGGTGTTGCCAGAATAAAGCATGATTCTGTCTGGAAAGCTGACACTCATGTGAAACTTCAGCACAATGCAGAATTTCACTAAATTATTTTAAAGAAGACCTCCAGGCTCCACGGATTCATAACATTAGGCTTCCTGAACCCTGTTTGGGCAAAGAACATGGGGGGAGCACATACAGTTTCCTTCTGCTCCCCCAACTCTGTGCCCAAAGCATCTCAGAGACTTGCCTGGCAGATGAGCCCTGTCTTCCACCACTGTGGGCCCCTGTACTCCCTCCAGCCCCCCACCTCCACCCCTTTTAATTGCTTTCCTGTGCTATTTTCTAAATATTCATTTAAATCTTTTTTTTTCTGGTGATTTTCTTCATACGCTCTTGGTAGAATAGTCAGAAATGATCATTGCAGAGGGATTCCAGGCATTCATTCCACCCTCTATATTTGGGAGCTTCAGATTTTTTTTAACAGATCCAATTGTTGGTCCAGCCAAATAGCTCAGCAGATTAAAGCACCTGAAAGCAGGCACAGGGGCCAGGGGTTCGATCCTGGGGCCTGCCATGCCAGCACGGCCCCCTGGGCACACTGAGATGTCAATTGAGACTGGGTGTGGTGGTGCACACCTGTAATCCCTGCTCTTGGGAGGCTGTAAACAGCAGATCACTACCAGTCTAATCTAGTAGTGAGACCCTGAACACCCTGTAGACCCTTCCTAAAAAATACAGAAAAAAGACATCCACTTATTATATAGAAAACAAATTTAAAGAGGGCCAAGAGAAAGATAAGCTAACAAAAGGCAATGGGTAGGGTGATTTTTCAGGAAGGAAGTGAAATACGAATGAAGTATAATTTACTTGTGAGTAATCTAGGAGCCATGGGGTCAGGCTATGGTCCAGAAAAGGCCAGATTTGGGAACTATTAGAAACATAAAATTTGTACCATAATTTTACATAAAGTGCCACAAACATAGGCATTAGGTAAAATGTGTGGAAGAGAGAACTATTACTAAAAAATCAACAGCTTTGGATCACTTGATGCCTATAACTCTAAGAGGTCCTTTCCCTGGCCTGGGCCCCACTGGGTCTTGAATGAAAGGGTACAAACTGGGGGACACTCCTCCTCCTGGTTGCAACCCAGTCACTTTCGCATGTTAGGAACAACCAGCTCATTCAGGTCCTTCCTCTGAGAATGCTGGGAAGTCCTAGGAGACAAATAAAAAACAATAATAAGAGTTGCTCTATCTTATATGCAGCCCTTAACTTAAGATGCCTTTCTGAGGCATCTCAGAAGATGCCTTCCTCCAGGAAGCCTCACCCCAAGTGCAGAAGCAGATGTGCCTGGTGCTCATGCACAGGGACCTTGTCCCCAGCCCACGCTAGCTGTCCCCGTTCCAGCCTTGCCACCCACAACTCCACTGAGTCCTTAGGAGCTTCCTAAAGTTTTAGCTGTTGAAGGACCCAGGTTTAGAGATAATTCTGTGTCCATTAGAACAGATCATTTTTCCAGCCCCAGCACTTGAGATGGCCTGAGTGTCCAGTGTCCCCCTGCGCCCGAGGTGCACTCTTCCTGTCAGCACCACCGTTTGTTCCCAGTGTTCCTCTTTCCCTGTTCTGCTTACACCCACACTTAGATCTATTTCCCCATAGAATCAGAAAACACTTTTTTGGTGCTGCTTTGCCACAAATGAATGGAGTAGAAAAACCTGCAGAAGAGAGAGGGCTTCCCAGGGCAGAGGGACTGCTGAGGAGCTCTGAGGTGCTGGTGAGATGGCAGCCTGGGGATGTTGACATGACAGTTGACCTGCAGTGCAGGAGAAAGGTCTAGGCCAGAGGTAAGAATCATTGGCCTGCTTTTCCTAGAAGTGCTAGTTGGTGCAGGGGAATTTAGTAGTTCTCTAAGAGAAATGAAAGGAAAATGAGAACTTGTGGAGAGTCTCACTTACTCAAAGCTAGAAAAGAGACAGGGAAAGAGAAGTCAAATGTGAAGAGAAAGGTAGAAAGCTGAGTGTTAGAAACATAAGCTCAGATTCTGAGTTGCCACCCAATGATCAATTACAGTGTTACTTTGGTCCAGGAACTTAATTCTTTCATGATTCTGGTGGTAAAGAGTATCAGACAAGAACCAAATCAAATTTTTCCACAAGACCAATGTGGGACCTAACCACTGACTTTGATTTTGTTCTTGCTAGCTCAGTTTGTGACCAGAATCGTGGAGAGAATTGAGTTCATGAACCAAGGCACTACTATAATTTAAATTTATAAGTAGTATTTTATTAATACATGTTGGTGGTATTTGATGAGCCCATTCATCCTGGGGAGTTCGTACATGTACACAACTCATCTTAATTTTTCTTTCACTGTCTCTCTCCTTTATTTCTGCTCCTTTCAAGTGAGTTCTTATGCTAAACTGGATGCTGGGTTGGTTCTGGGGACTGAAAGACTGATTCATGAGCAATAGCCAGGCTATATATAAATCTACAACCAGGCCAAGGAGGTACTGTACTATCTATAGCAAAAAAGTCTAGGAAACTGAGAATAACACCTCTAATAACTGATCCAAAACAACCAGAAATTGATCAAGAGCTGCCAGCTGTCCTATTTTAGACTTCTGTACCTAACTTCGAAACAACGTAGAGAAGCCAAGTCTGGAATGCCCTGCTTCAGCCAGCCTACTTCCAGCCCTCCCTACCAACAGCCACCACTAAGGGTGGCCCTGAGGCCTCCCCTGTCTCCCACTCCGAAGCTTTGCTGAAATGCAAGTGATAGTGGCTGATTCCCTCATTGAGCTTGCTGTTAATAGTCTTTGCTTCTGCTCACTTGGATAGTCCTCAGTTTTTCTTTATAAGATACAATAATAAATAAGCAAAGCATACTTTCTGTCCTAGAGAAGCTGATACTGTAATGAGTGATGCAGCAAAAATCTAAGTAACCAAAATTATAAAACTTATAAATAAGATGATTATTAATGAAACACACAAGAAACTTGGTAGGCTGAGGAGGTAGCTCATTCAGATGAGATAGATACATTAAATTTAGGGATTATTTTGAGGATGGAGATGCATGTTTGCAGGACAAATGAAAAGTGAGGTCAGAGCCAAGGGGCCCAGGGTTGAGTTCAAAGATACATGAATGTGGGATACATTTCCCATTGAAGCAGGGGAAGAAGAAACAAAATGCTGAAGTAGCCATTTCAAAATTAAACTGTTTCTTTGACTCAGCTAACATTATAGCTGGGATTTTACAGCCCAAACCTCAGAGTCCAAGAGAATATTCTGGCTGTAATGTGGAGCCTGGGCAGCTGCTCCTTGGGGTGCTATTTCTAAGCTCACAGCCCAGACTGCCTGTCTCCACCTAGCTGTATGATCAGCATAAATTTTCCAGAGGACCAAAATCCCCTCCAAGATGAGACTCAAAAACTGAGACAATGTTATTGCCAGGGTTAGGACATTTTATAAATAAACAGACTAAAAGTTGGTACCCTCAGTGCAAACAGAAACAAAACTTATATCAGTGTAGCCTTTTCTGAGCTCTGCAGCTGTCCACAGAGAGAGGCTGAAGCCCTGGATCCCACAGCAGTCACGGGTTATGAAACTGTTGGGCTCCTGCTTCTGCCTGAGTCCCTCTTTACCAGGTGGTGATTATACCACTCAAGGGTAGCTCTGGGAGAAGGAAGAAATTTCCCTTGGGGTAAAATCTAGGCTTTTGGAAAGCACCCCAGGAACTCAGATTATAGGCCAGAACAAAGAGGCAAGCTGAAGGGACCCATTTCTCACTAATAGCTAAGTGTAGTTTATCCTCTGTGGATATGTCCTGTGGTTACTCACATCCACTCCCTACATCCTCTGGGAGCCACTGCAAAACATTAAGGTTATTATGATTTCATTACTCTGTTATTACCCAGTTCTTAACCCATTTCCTAGCTCAGGAAGGCTCAAAACTGGTGAGGATGGACTCTACTTCCAGCAGATTTTCAGTTTAACAGTTTTAATTTCATTCTTCTTTTGATATAGCAAGTGACATGACTTGTTATCTGGAGAACAGAGTTCTGACAGAACAGAAAGAAGTTAGATTTGATGTAGTAGAAAGAAGGCAATAAATGCCAGGCAAAAGGGCTGCTATGTGGGAGAGGAACAGAGAGTGACTGGGAAAGACATCCCCTCTCCCCCCATCCAAACTCCCAGGCCAGCAGCAGGGAGCACTCCTACATTTCACTGAGAGTGTAGTAATGTTTTCAGAGCACTACAGTAATATTTTCAGATATTATATCTAATAGTAATTTTTTACTGTGCATCATGCCAAGGATCATAAATCCAGAGTCCACTACAGTTTACTGAGAATCTCCCATGTGCTGAGTTCTGTACTAGGAATTTCCAGATGCTTTTTTCCATCTGTACAACCATTCTCTGTTTTAGGAAACACATCAAGTCCAATATAGGTCTGCCTGAGCTCCATGTTTCTTTCATAGGCCAGGAGAGGGTAGAAAATGAGTGAAGAGGGAACTAATCAGGACAAGATATACTCATTGGTGTACTCCATGTGGTAAGCGCCTTTTGTTCTCTTAAATGGTACCTCTAATCACCTACTAGGTGAAGAAAGATGGACAATGTGGTGGTGGTGGTGGTGTGTGTGTGTGCGTGCGTGCGTGCGTGCGTGCGTGCGTGTGTGTGTGTGCGTGTGTGACAGCGTGTGATGGCAGGGGTAGGGGTCTATCTTACTCTTTCCCCACTGGATCATAGTTCCCAGGACATATCCTGATAACTTTGTGGTCTATGATGAAGTGATTCTTCAGCTAGTGGTAAGCTCTGGGAAGCACTTTATTCTTGTTTTCTCACCTCTGTGTGTTGGATTCTGAGAGGATTTAAGCTCATCCTAACTGCTGAACGCCACTTGGGGTCAGAGCAGAGTGATAGAACAAAATTGATAGAACAAAAATATTGCCTGAAGCTTCAAGATAAACTAATCCTTAACTTCCTTCTCCATTCTTCTTCTTTTAAGGCATCAAATATCTCGGATTTTGTTGTTGTTGTTGCTTTTTGGCAGTACTGGGAATCAAACTCAGGACCTTGCCCATGCCAGGCAGGCACTTTTGCCACTGAGCTATAACCCCAGCCCCAAATATTCCAATTTGAACTTCCATACAGAGTACCCTCTTATACCCTTATTGGAATTAAAGGGCTGGTGCTTTGGCATACTATTACTGTGGATAGCTTTCAGTAAAACTGGCCTCAGTAAAACTGTTTTACCATCTCTGGTTCTTCCAGGAAATATGAATGGTGAGGAGGAACTTTCAGACAGTGGGCTACTGGGAGGAGAGGAGGGAAGATGGTGAGTTTTCCACTGGGAGATGCCTATGATGCTCATTAATGCTTCACATCTAAAATATCTCCAATGTGTCTCATGTTTTTGAAAGGTGATTGCCTTGTGAGGACACTGTACTTAGCAATGGATTAGTCCATTGACGAGTTCATAACTGAATGTGATATCATAAAAGGTGGTCTGGTCACAGAGAGGGGGTGTGGGTGGCATGATGGGTGTATTCTTGTCCCTAGTTCTCACGTTATCTCTGTTTCTGTCTCTGTGTCTCTCTCTCTGTGTCTCTCTCTCTGTGTCTCTCTGTCTCTCTGTCTCTCTGTCTCTCTGTCTCTCTGTCTCTCTCTCTCTCTCTCTCTCTCTCTCTGCTTTCCCTCTCACGATATCATATTCTACTGCAATATTTCTACTCTGGAGCTGGTCACCTATGGATTAAGCCCTCTGAGAAACAATGAGCCAAAATAACCCCTCTTCCTTTAAGTTGGCTGGGTTGAATATTCTGTCCCAACAGCAGCAAATGGACTAATACAGTTCTCTCATCCCCTCCACTGCCATGGTATCTGAAATGAAACACATGCGAGCACCATGATGATCCATTTTCTTTTCCAAGACTTTTCTATCTCCAATGTAGGCCCCTAGAGAGGTTCAAATTCCTTCTCTTTTGCTCCATTTCATAGAAAACAATTACCTTATCTTATTGATTTGGGGAGCATACTGCATGTAGCTTTCTATGTCTGGGTCTGAGCTGGAGGTGGGGACAAACAAGAAGGAAGCTTACAGTCATTGATCAATTTCTTTTTTTTACCATCTGTTATGGTTTATGTCTAGTTGTCCCCCCAAAGCCTCATGCAATCATAGGGAGGGGATTCCTAGAGCTTGAGACTTAATTCAAGATCCACTGGCATTATGTGTTTTAGTACTGATGAGACTATGGGTCTGAGTCCTTCTAGGGTTATGAGTGTGGCCTAAGCCAGATAGGCTGAGGCATAAATCTTGAATGTGATATAAAGAGAGACAGAGATACAGACTCACACTGTTGCTCTCTGGTGCTATGGTTGGTTGGTTGCCTCTATTGCAATTGGTGCTGTTCCAATGCTCTCTGCCCTGTTCCACTCAGCTTTGGGCCAGCCCAATATGGACTGAAACCTCCAGAAACTGTGAACTAAATAAAACTTTCCTTCCTTCATTTTAAGTGACAGGTAGTTGTCCCAGCAATGAGTAAAAAGTAACTAAGACAATTTAGTACCAGAGAAGTGGGGCCATTGCTGTGGCTATACCTGACAATGTGGATTATGAGCTTTTGAGAGTGGCTTATGGGAAGAAATAGGAAAGGTTCAGAGATGGCGTCTGCAAGTGAAGCACTGGAAAAGCTTCAGCTGGGAGATTTTGGCCAGCACTCAGACCAGAACACTGGCTTGAAGCCTGGGCATAAAGAATGACTTATAAGCAGAGATAGCAGATATTTGGAGAGGTCTTCTACTAGCGAAGGACTGGAAACGATTCAGCTGTTCTGTAGAGGAGATTCTGGTCAGAACCCAGACCAGAAGACTGACAGAAGGCCTGCCTATAAAGACTAGGTTGAAGAGATTTCTGCTGGGAAAAAGGACAGCATTGGTTGTTGGACTCCAGATGATTTGTGCTATGGACTGGCTCAAAGTCTGTTGGAATTTTGCTCCTACCCAGAGACTTTGCCTAAAACTGAGATGAAGCATGGCAGACTGATTAATCTTTCAAGAGATATTTCAAAGCAGCAAACTATTGGGGCAGTGGCATGGTTGTTATTGATGGCTTTTAGCCAGACTTATGTTGAAAATCAAGAGCGAAGAGCCAAGCAGGATGATTTAAAATATTGTGAGTTTTGCCAGGAAGGAAGCACCAGGAGAGTTGTGGATTACAAAGATGGAGCTGAAAGGATCTCCATTGCTGGGAAGGAATCAAAGAATCAAAAGGATGGCCTGAGGGCATCACAAGAGGCGGCATCTCTTCACTCTTTGCAACCCCAGAATTGCAAAGGAGAGAGGCTTTGCCTTGAGCAGAAATCCTCAGAGACCCAAGTACCAGAATGGTGGCAGTGGCCAAACCAGGTTCCAAAATGGCGCTGACATGGAGAATTTGTTCTTCGGAATCAAGGTCAGAGTGTTCATCAATCCAAGCACTGCAACCCTACAGCCAAGAGAGAAGGCAGCCTGGCTACTGCTCCAGCTGGCAGAAACCCTTGGCATCATCCATGTGGCATTCGTTTTAGGCCCATTCAGAACACAGGAGCTCTTAGGTTAAGAAGGCTTCCACCTCAATTTCAGAAGAAGGTGTGGGAGGCCAGGCAGTGTGTCCCTGAGAGGGCAGTGTGTGAAGCAGAGAGTGAGAAGCCAATTCAGTGGAAACCCCAGAAGTTTGGAAATGCCAGAAACGTAGATCATCTAAGGGAAACTACAAAGAGGGAGCAAATCTGGCCTAAGAAAAAAGCCATGGAAACTACCATCAAAAGTGCCATAGGTGCGGAGCCATGTAAGGCCTTTGGAGGTCACAACTCAGTGCAGACTGCTTCAGATGTTCCAGTTGGAACTATGGGATTTAATGATTGCCCTGCTGGATTTTGGACTTGTATTGGTACTGGCATTTTGTATTACCCTGTTGTTTGTAACTTTTGGATTGGTAATGTTTATCTTGTACCTTTGAATGTTGGATATGTTTAACTTTTCTTTTATACAGGGGCTCACAGTTGAGAGTTTGCCTTGGATCTTGGAGAAAACTTGGGACTTGGACTTTTCAGCATTGCTAAAACTATTGGGACTTTGGCCACTCTTCCAGATGGACTAAAATATTTTTTGC
Source organism: Capromys pilorides (assembly GCA_004027915.1). Taxonomy (NCBI): domain Eukaryota; kingdom Metazoa; phylum Chordata; class Mammalia; order Rodentia; family Capromyidae; genus Capromys; species Capromys pilorides. Next base: position 14,290 of record PVKN010021785.1, read on the forward strand.
ACAAACAGATGTGCATGAGACTTTGGGGGTCCAGGGGCAGAATGTTATGATTTATGTCTATTTGTTCCCCCAAAACCTCATGCAATCATGGGGTGGGATTTCTAGAGTTTGAGACTTGATTCATGATCCACTGGGATTATGTGTTTTAGTATTGATTGGACTATGGGTCTGAGTCCTTCTGGGATTATGGTGTGGCCTAAGCCAGATAGGCTGAGGCAGAGCCTGAATGTGATATAAAGAGAGACAGAGAGACAGACTCATGCTGTTGCTCTCTGGTGCCATGGTTGGTCGGTTGCCTCTGTTGTGATTGTTGCTGTTCCACTGCCATGAACTGCTACTCTCTGCCCTGTTCTACTCATCCTTGGGCCAGCCAAATATGGACTGAAACCTCCAGAAACTGTGAGCTAAATAATCCTTTCCTTCCTTCATTTTGAGTGTTGGGTATTTGTCCCAGCAATAAGTAAAAGTAACTAAGACACCATCCTGGGACATTTACTGTGAAGGCTGTGGCTGGGCTTCTTGGCTTGGGTGATGCAGAGTTTTGGGCAATATAAGGTCAGACCACTGTCCATTTATATTTAATACCTTTGGATTTAACCACTGTGCTGTCTGCCCTGCAGGCTACCCAGGGCCTGCCTGAAGGAGATAGATTGTGTGTCCCCAAGTCCTAGACCTTCTGTGGGAGACTCCATCAACAACTTTGTATGACTTATCTATTGCCATGTCTGTGTCTGTTTTGTGCCTCCACAATATAATACTTGAGGTAGGATACTTTATAATAAAGAGAAATTTGTTGCTTCATAGTTTAGGATGCTGAGAAGCTTAATATCAAAATGACCAACACCTGCTGAGAAGCTTCTTGCTGTGTAAGGTGAGTGAGCAAGAGAATACAAGAAAGGTTAAAAAGCAAAAGGGACTGAGATAAAAGTGTATCAAATGCCCTCTGTTTTGGGAACCCTCCTCCCTAATAAGGGTATTACCCATTCTCTGTGCCCTCATTGGGCACTTCATTGGGCTGCATTTCCCAATACTGCTGTATTGGGATTAACTTTACATGACATGCTTTTGGGGAACATATTTGTATCAGTCAGGGTTTACTAGAGAAACATATAAGAT
>PVKN010021786.1:0-15403 GCA_004027915.1 Capromys pilorides
ATCTACACTTATTACACTACTGGTCCATACTTCCAGAGGGCAGTAAGTATATTATTCATTTAAAATAGCATTTAAATTACTTAATATAAGTGTGGTTATGTGATTTTGTTTTCAGTTAAATATGTAGCTGCATTTACATTTGTGTGAGTTATCTTTATCTGCTAACTATCTGTTTTAGGAGGTCCAACAAAAGAAATTTGAGTTACTTGTTGTCTTTTTTCAGTAATCTTGAAATAATGTGCTACATCCTAATTTCTTAATGTCCACATCATCTTTGAATTGGGCCATGTTAATGTTTATGTTGCATGAGATTATTAAAATCATTCCTTTATTCTTAATTTGGTATTTCAGACAAAATGTTGATTATCTAAGTCGGTTCTACTATAGTACTATGCTTGTGAATATGTTTAAGTTATTTAAGTGAAATGTCAAGAGAAATAAATCCAGAACAGGTAAAATTCTTCTTCAGCATTTACAGTAGGTAGAGCAACTAGCTAAAAGCATAAAAATAGCAAATGTTCAGTGATATTTTACAGCAGATTTTTATATTTTACTTCTAGTAGCACTTCTGTTCTGTTGATACAGTCAGAATTCCTCAAGAGCAATTTTCTCAAGTTCTGAATAGAAGTGTTTCTGTTCTGTCCATTGACAAGCCTTTAATTTGTGCAGCAGAAAAGTTATACCAAAAACATGAAAGAAAATTGCTGCTTCTTTGTAAAGTGTGATCAACATTTTTTATGCAGTTACAGTTCTCCAAGTCTGTTTAGGCATCAGCTAGTTGAACAGCCAGAAAAACTCGCCTGTGTCCTCATTATTTTGCCATGCAATCTTTTTGGTATAAGACCATAATCGGATATCTAGTCTAAATGTACTGTTATACATATAAATGAGGAACCAAAGACAACTGATACTATGCCACACTGCTCATGGAGTGAAGCTGTTGCATTGTATAACTCACTGTTAATATTTTTAGTAAGGCAAAACTTTAGTGAAAAGTGTACAATACAATGAAATAAAAAGCAATAAGAATATTACTGGAGAACTGATTGTTACGTATACATGCTTTTCGGCTGCTGGCGCCTGAGCAAACAGAAAGTTTCCGATATTCCATAATGTTTGAGAAAATAAATGTTTTTAAATATTTTATTTATGTATGTATGTATGTATGTATGTATGTATGTATGTATGTTCTGGCCAGCTCAACCTGCCCTGGAGATGGGGCTGGTGCAGCATGTGGTGCTGGGGATCGAACCGCGGTCCCTGTGGTTGCGTAAGCTTGAATAAGCAGGTGCTCTAGACCACTAAGCCATCTTGACAGCCCTGAGAAAATAATTTTGAGCAGTAGAGACTTTCCCAATTTGAGAAAGGTTGAGCAAATAGATGTAATAAGAAGATGAAACACATTGGAGACTATTAATTTATTAAATTTGTTTATGAACCTAAGATAGAAAACAGCTATACATTATTATATTGAATAGTTATGAAACACTTTTCTTGTACATATTTTTTGATTATATGAATACATTTTTATTGCTGACTTTTCAAATCTCATTGATGAGAAAATACTAAAGACAAAGACTTAAAATGCAAGCAGGGGAATAAATCCAGAGATTGAAATACTTGGTAAAGAGAAAATTTTAAAAAGTACTATATGAGAAAGAAGATTTGTGGTATTTTTTACTATCATCTGACATAGAAAGTAGTTAAAAGTGTGTATGACCCATTGCCCTCAGAGCTGACCAGTGCTGCAATGATATTCATGTTACAGGTTGCATAGTCTGGGGATGAGCATTGCATCAAGAGCACCTCGCACTTCTTTCTTTTCATTCTGACATATTTAGCAAATATATACTGAGATATCAAGTATTTAGACTCAGGACTTTTTTAATAGAAAAGTGAAAAGTGAAAAGAAGTACCTTATGAAAGATTTTGGAGTAGCTAAATGCAGTTTTTCCATGCTGACACAAAGTAACAAGTATAATTATAAATTACATATTTAGTCACAAAACTCTTTCATTAAAGATGTAACTACATTATTGTATTCAAATACAAGACTGATTCTAGTTATATTGGTTAGAAATGCATAAATACCCACATATTCATCTAAAATGGGATATTTATTCATGTTAAGTCATTAGGCTACATATCCTATGAATGACAGGCAAAGCAAAGGAAGTTAGCAGAGGATATACTGAATCATATAATAAACTTTGGTAGCCTGAATTTCATATCGGAATTACCATGACGGTTGTCACAGACTCTAAAACAAGAACCTGAATGTGGGATGTAAAGTTGGCACTATTATAATGAGGAAATACAGGGCCAGTGAAATAGCTCAGCAGATGTGCCTAGGCTAGTGTAGGCACCGCGGGGGTTTGATCCCTGGTGCTGCAGGTCCTGCCAACCCCTTCCCTTTGTGCACTGAGCTGGCCACCCAGACTGAGTGTAATGGTGCATGCCATTTTTCAGCACTGGGGAGGCTGAAAACAAGAGGATCACTATGATTCCAAGCTGCATAGTATGACTCTGTACCAAATACTTCTAAAAAAATGAAATATCAAGTGTGAATATAGTATATTTTTTGATAATTGTTTCCATGAAAAATTAATATTATATTTCAAAACCAAAATAGGCTTATTATTGTTATTATTATTATTATATTGTTTAATCCAAAAAATTCATTTTCTAAGATGATAACTACAGTCAAACTCTCTGGAAACCACATGTTTCAATTTCAAACAAAGTTTTGTTTTCTAGTGTTCATTCTGTAATTGGAAATTCCTAAATTGAGGAAGGAGATGTAAAGAGGAAAACGAACATTTTGGCAGAAGTGGTTGATTCATTAACTGCTAAAGTCAACTAATATTGAGCCAGTTACATACTTAATTTAATTTTTAGTCACTTTATGTGGAAAGTTGAGAAAATGACACCTAATTCATTACTGGTTTTGCTAATTTCAAAATTGTTTCTTGAATGGTGAGTGTGCTACAGAATAATTCCATGTGTTGTGGATACAGGGAGGAAACCAACAGAAAGATCCCTTTTGGCAGGGGGCTTTTATTCCAGTTAATGAGACAGATAAGCCAAAAGTAATAGTGGGGATAAATAAAGTAGATAAAGACAAAGCAAGGGTAGGGTGCAGCAATTTACTTAAAATGATGGGCCAAAGTTGTTTCTAGAATCTTACTCATGGGCTTGATCAAATTAAAGAAGCGGTTATTCAAGTCACTAAGAGACAGATTTCATAGGTAGAGGGAGAAGCAATAACTGTGAGATGCAGTAAAGATCTTCTAAGGATTAGAAGAACAGGAATTAGCCCCACTATGCCTTGAGCATGTTAAGGGTAGGAACAAATATTAAAAGCTGAGATCTGAAGAGAAATGGCACTAAGTCATTTCAGATCTTATAAATCATTTTATGGATATGGGCTGTCACTATAGATAAGTTTTCTGAATGGTTCTGAGATTCCAAAAGTTTGACCAATATGTGGTCTGAAAGTGATGATGAAATCTACACTGAAGATATAAAAACATGAATTTGTCTTTCACTGGTGTATAAATATTTAGAGCAATGAAACTGCATAGTCAAATCAAGGATTTCTTGAGATTGTGAAGCCATCACAATGATGTAATTTTAAAAAAATATGTTCCTCTAGGTGGTTATTTCATAAGAAGTTGCTCATTACTTTACTGGGAAAGTATTTTATTTTCCATCAGTGGAATCAAGCAGCATGCACGAATATTGTTATAATGTTATTTTTGGATAGAAAATTCACTGAAAAACACCAGCAATTTAGTTTTATTTATTGATTCCAAAACAAATGATGTCTTTAAGAAATGGAAGAGAATTTCAGGATGCCTGATTCATAATAGTTTTCCTTGGCTTTCAAACTTTTATTTTACTTCTAATGAAAAGCAAAATATTTGTAAAGTTGTAGAAAACTGATTATGTCTACCTTTATATCATGAGCATATATGTTTTAGTGAAGTTGAGGTCTTCTCAAATATTTTTTTCTGTATTCTGAGGAGGGTCTACAGGGTGTTCAGGGTCTCACTACAAGATTGGCCACATAGTGATTGATCCCTCCCAAGAGCTGGTGGGATTACAGGTGGGCTCCACCACACCCAGTCTCAATTGCAGTCAGCACCCCAGGGGTGGGGCCAGCATGGCAAGCCCTGAAAATGGGAACAAATCTGACCTCTGGGCCCCTGAGCCTGTTTGCAGGTGCTTTAATATGCTGAGCTATTTGGCTGGCTCTTTCAAATAAGTCTTTCACCAGAGATTACATAACAGTTTTGAAAAAATCTGGAAGTACCATATGAACACATTAAGTCAGCATTTAATATAATTAATTATGTGTGTGCGTGTGTGAATGTGTGTGTGTATGGTGTATAAATTGTGCTTTGATGTTATACAACTGCCAAATGTGTGTTCCAAGGCAGATTTAAAATTTCTGGATTGAGTTTAATACTTTCCTTGGAATACTAAATTACATTCTCAACGAAGCTGAGAAATACTAGCTTAAACACTGTTTTTAATCACATTCTCCAATTTCATTTGAACTAATTTTAAACTTACAGAAAAAGTTGTAAAAATGGTACAAAACATCATTACATACTCCTTTCATAAAACTTTCTCTAATGTGATACACCTACCAGCCTTAGTACAATTATCCGAATGAGAACCTAAAATGGGTCAATACTGTTGATTAAGTTACTGACCTTAATTTTAATTTCTTCAGATTTTCTATTAATTCCCATTTTCTGATCCTGAAACCAACTAACCCTGATATTGTATTTAGGTGTTTCACCTTATCCTACTCAAATTTGCAACAATTTCTGTGCATATAATCAGAATCAGTTTAAATTCCCGATATTTTATGCATACACATACAAAGACGTATACAGAGACATATATTGCAATTTGTGTATTTCTCTCACAGCATATGATACAAAGCTTCTGGCTCTTCCTGAGGGACTCTCAAAATAATGACACCCCATTGTCACTGACTAGTTATGACTAGCAATGAGAAAATTTAACACTCAGATCTTGAATATTAAAACCATTCTCCACACACAATACCTGTGCTCCTTGGGGTACTGGTCAACTGAGAGACTGGCTTAAAAAGGTATAAAAATGATCCTGGCAAACTTTATGGTACCAAAATGTAAGGTAATTCTCTGAGTAGTGTAAGATTCATTCCCAGGACTCAAAAAATCAACATAAATTAGTTCCTAATAGGCTAAGGTGGAACAATTTGAGCTATAAAATAAGTAATGGTAACATTAGATTTTAATTTCTAAAATAAAACAAATAGCCATGAGCCCATACTCATTAGTAATGCAATGTAGTAACTAAATAAGGAAAAGGAATGACTATTTCTTAGTAGAGATCTCCAACTAAGACAACACAAAAGGAAAATACTATGTCATTATTAGGCAAACTCCAGAGTGCTATTCTTATGCTTACCCCTATGTGTGTAACCAATAGTGTTGAAAATTTGAGCAAAGGCAGGATAATCATGTTGAATTAACATATCTCACCAAGATAAGTTATAAGAATAAAGAAAAAAATGTAAATTCATTATGGAGAAACTGACCAACTATCACCTTAAAGAAGGCACTAAGGTAAAGACCACCAATTGAAAGATATGCCCAGAGACCAGTTATGTAATTGATTAAGAAACTGAGTTAAATCATCATTACTGACATAAACAGGTGTGTAGAATCTAGGCAGCCCTTCCCCCGGTGCGCTAGGTAGGGCACAACATCTGCCTTACTTTTCGTATGTGCTTTTATTAGTGTTCTGGTTACTGGGTTTGAATACCTGACACCTAAAGTTAAAGGAGAAAATAATCATTTCAGCTCACAATTTATAGCACTTTTAGTCCATAATCAGCTGGCTCCCAGGCAGGGCAGCCAGGCTGAGGAGCATCACAGAGGAGAAGCTGAGTGGCAGGGCAGGTGGAAGGCAGCAAGTTGCAGCAGCAGCAGCAGCAGCAGCAGCAGCAGCAGCAGCAGCAGTAGCACCAAGCCTGCCTTCCCTCTCTGGTTTTGTATTACATCCAGGCTGTAAGCTTAGTGATTGGTGCCTCCCATACCCAGCGTGGAGCTTCCACTGTCCTCCCCTTAATATCAGCATCACAACATTAATCCACATTCACACACCATAGTACAGTTATCTTTGAAACTCCCCACCTAGAACGTAGTGAGGGAGACATCTAGACACAAACCATAGCTTTCTGCTCCTGAGACCCAAAATATCCATGCACACTCATTTATGGAAAAGACATTTAGTCCATCTCCAGGAGTTGTCAAAGTCTTAACAGGTTCAGCATTGCTGAAAAGTTGAAATTCAATGCCGCTTCTGTAATTTAAGGCAAACTCTGAGTTGCAAACACTTTGTACTAATACAAAGAAAGTGAAGCACTTCCAGCATCTGATGGTAAAAGATAGACATTCCAAATGGGAAGATAGACAGGAACAGAACCAAAGCAAACCCAAAATTCAGCAGGGCAAACATTAAGTCCCATAGTTCCATGTTCAGGATCTGGGCCAATCTGTGCCAAGATGTGAATTCCAGAGGGCTTCGATGGCTCCAGCCCTATGGCACCACTGGTGGTTGTAGCTCCCACAGCTAGGTTCCTAGGCCAGCGGTGCTCACTCTTTGTAGCTTTCCTCAGATGATCCATGTGTCTGGCCTCTCCAACCTTTGGACGTCTGCCCTGCCCTCTTGACTTCACACTCACAGCTTCACTTGTAGCGCTCTAAGTGATACATTTCCTCTGCTCCCAGGCCTTTTGATGAAGTCTGGATGGAAACCTTCTGACACGACAACTCTTGCATTCCACATGCATATAAAACTATCACTGTGGATGAGGCTGAGGTCTGGTGCTAGCTGGAGCTGTAGCCAGGCTTCTTTCTCTCTTGGTTGGAGAGTTGAGTGTCAATGAATGAAATCCTGCCATTCCAACTCTTGAACCTTAGACTGTCTTAAAATTACTTCCATTTGATTGATTCGTCTGTCACTGTTAATATCAGTCTCAAGAAAGCCACTGAACAAAAGAAGAAAGCAGACAAATTTTCTTCCAAAACATTATACACATGTTCTGAGGCTGGAAGTATTTATGTTAGCATTCTGGTTTTCTGAGCTCTGATCAGAGTCTCAAGTTTGGCTTATGGCATTTGAGGGCTACTTCTTTAGCTGATATCTTCAAACCTTTGCAAAGTCTTTCCAGAAGCCAATTCCAGAGCCTTCTGAAACAAATGGCCAGGTAACATCACAGCAACAACCTGACTCTGGTACTAATGTCTACCTTCATTAATTCTCTCACTGCCAGGACCAGACAACCATTGTTAAATTTATGTAGCTCTTCGTAAGAAAGTTGCTGTGGTCAAATACCTCACACTGAAAGAAAGAAAATTGATTTCATCTCATAGTGCAAAAGGGTTTTAGCATATAATCAGCAGGCTCCAAGGCAATGTGGTTTGGCAAGGAAACATCACAGAGAATAGTCCATGGCAAAGAAGACACTAGCAGTAGCAGAAAGAGTAACATCAAGCCTGTCTTTCATCTCTCCCTTTATATTCCATCCAGGCTCTAAACCTGCTGATTGATACCATCCACTTCCATCATGGGGCTTCTGTTACTTACTCTCTCAGTTGCCTATCACCACCTTAATCAATTCACATGCCTAATCCAAACTCCCTGAAAACTCCACACCTATGATTACACAGGACTTTAAAGAAATCTAAAAATGATTTATACTCCTATTTCTAATCATGAGAACATATCAGACCAACCAGTATTGAGACTTTCCTACAAAGTAACTGATACTATTTAAAATGTGAAAGCAGTGAAAGACAAGGAAAGACTGAGGGTTTACAATTTTAGTCTAAAATATTTTACCTAGCCTAATTTATATATAGGTAGATAGATATTATTTGGATTGAGAGTTCTCTCAATAAAATCTTTAAGAAAATCATATTTTGAAGAAGCATACACCAAGCCAAAAGGAAAGACAAACTGTTGTACTCTACCCTAGTGCCTTGAACATGCAGAGTCAGGATCCCAGGGGACAGAAACTTCCAGTGTTTCCCAACATTAGGTCAACAACTTCAAACAGAAATTAGTCAGGAACCCTCCGCATCTGTTATCCCCAAACATCCAGAGCACCCAATTTTACTCACTGTGATGAGAGATAAGGAAAATCCAATGCCATTACTGCCACCAGGAAAAAGATCAAGCAAAAAGAAGTAGGGAAGGCGGTAGAGATAACTTAATGGGAGACTTTCTCCTTTTAATCCTGAGCTTCTCACAGAGCCTGGAGAATCAGCTGTCATGTGGGTGGAAGTGAAAGTTACTCAAAGTAATAGGGATTATAATTACCATTCTGACTGCCAGAAAGGAAAAGAAAAAAAGGGTGGGAGAACATGCCCAAATGCACTATCTTTAGCTCTATTGGAAATTTCACACTCAAAAATTGTGACAGGGAACTACATTCTATAATCTGGCAAATCTCGTTCAGTCATTCTTCTGTGAATAAAATAGAGTATAAGTCATCAAGAGGGCTATTTCCTTTATTGTAAAACACACACAGTTTAACATTTCAATCCATCTGAGTGCTTCAAAGCAGCTAATTTGGATATAAAATTTGAATTATTTTGATGTAACTTAAAAATCCAAAGTATGATTTCCATTATTAGATTATTGTATAATTTGAAGTTGCATCTGTCCTGTATGAGATCATTTACATACTTCCTTTCCAAACCCCGAATCATATTCCAGCCCATATGGTGCCACATCATTAACAATCTGATGGCCTTCAGAGAGCAGCTAGGGGGTGCCTTAGACAGCTCTCCTGTCTTTGCGACGAAATACCTGACAGTTGCAGCGTAAAAGAGGAGAAGTTTAATTTTCCTCACAGTTCCTGGTAGGTGCGGTCCCAACTTAGTTAGCTGTCTCTTTGTCTAGTGAAGGACAGTTGCTCAGTCCATGTCAGCCAGGAAACAGAAGAGAGAAGCAAGCAACACAAACACACCTTGCACTCACACCACCGGTTAAACACTTCCAGTCAGGCCCCACTGCCTGACAGAGGTAGAACTCATCAATAGGGAACACCCCATAATGATCCAATCACTTGCCAACCATGAGACTTGCAAAGGCATTTTAGATTTAAACCATAGTGGGGTGGAATGTTTGTTATCAAAAGGGCTCCTGTAGGTGAACAGTGTAACTATCTTTAATTCAACTGGTGAGTGCAGCCAGTATCGTCTTGTGGTCTGTATTCTGGTGAGCCTGCAGACCACGGCTGATGCTTGTGAGGGCACATGTCTGCTCTGCTTACCACTTCGCAGAGCTGTCTTGTGAAAGACCCTGACAGGATATGCCTGTCTCTCACTTTTCACTGTTATGTCATCTTATGCTTGCTCGGATGTCTTTTGGAGTACACTTTCTCAGTACTGCACCTTGGGGTGTGTGTGTGTGTGTGTGTGTGTGTGTGTGTGTGCGCATGTGTAGCTGTATTGGCTCTCATCCGGCAACCAAAATTGACTGCACTGCACTATCTCATGCTTCAGCACAGGATGATGCTCAGCCAACTCCATCCCAAGAAGCAATGTGGAACTTTCTGGTATCCTGTCATCTGAATTATATGTAAAGGCCTTAAGATCTTTCATCATGTCTTTTATCCCATATCCATTCTTTCCTCCTTACTGTGAGTGTGAATTTCAGTGCTTCAAGAAACTAGTAAAAGTTCACACTTGCTCTCCCACCTCACACCACTCTGCTCTTAACCCCATACATTTTCTTGGCCATGGTGCTAAGATTGCCAGGGCTCCCACCCAAAAGCCAGCTGACTTAAACAACTGAAATCTGTTTTCTCACCCTTGTAGAATCTAGAATTTCTAGATCAGTGTTCACTTTCTCCTGAGCCCCTTCTTCTTTGGCTCACAGTGGAGCCTTTCCTGCCGTCTCCTGACATGATATCTCTTTTCTGTAACCATATCTTGCTTTCTTTCTTTTTTAACCTAAATTTCATTTTCACATAAGGACATATCCATTTGGCTCAGGGCTCATTTTGCCAGGTATTTTCCTAATTTAAACACTTTTTCTAAAGCTCTAGCTCTAAAGACATCCACATTCTGAGGCACTAGGGGGCTAGCGCTTTAAAACTGAGTTGCTAGGGGATGCACTTCTGCCTCCACTGAGATGTGAAACAGTTATAGGTTCAGCTGAAGCAGCTACACATTTTTCCAGTTTTATCTATGTCAGTAGGTCTGCTGGCACAACAGCAGCCCACTATTATAACGGGAATTTAAAAAAGATCCATGGCTGTATAACCCTAGTGATACTTTCTTCATTTCTTCCACGGTGAAAACAAAAACAAATAAAATCTCCTACAAGCTTGGAGATAAAAATTAAGACCATCACAAGATAGGAGAATGATACACTTCATAAGCTTATTCGCTTTTCTCATAAAAACTAATGCATATCAAAAAATCTACAGAAAAAGACATTTTTCTAGGTATATTTGAAATTAGAAGTCTGTACAACTACCTGAGAAACACTGAATCAACATACTCATTAAAAGATCAACTAGAGCGTCAGGCATAGTTTGAGAGATGGGTACATTGCTGTGGCCTGCTCTCTGTCTGCGTGGACAGCCTTTAAGACCCCAGCATTCACTTTTAACTTAGATTTCAGGGCCAGTGAGATAGTTCAGAGGACTAAAGTGCCTGCTTAAGCAAGCTGAGGCAAAGCATGGACTGTGATTCCATTCCAGCCTTACCTGCGGCACCAGCCCCACTCTCTGGGCAACTGAGTCAGGGCCTGGTGGCGCAAGCCTGTAACCCCAGCAGTGGGGAGGCTGAAAGCAGGAGGATCGCCATGAGTCTAAGCTGTGTGGTGAAACCCTGTGACAATCAAATACATAAGTAAAGTTTTAAAAAATAGATTTTAATATTTCTGTGTAAATGTTCCTTTAAGATTTGCTATGCTCTGTGCTCTGCTACTAATTTATTTTTATACCTTTATCTCCCATGATTCTCTTATGCATGGCTCCTTCTCCAAATGACACGGTCCTAAATATACTTTGGAGTTTCCGCCTTCTATATCTTTTTTAAATGCAGTTTTCTCTGCTTTGAAAGCATTTCTTATGCCTTCCTAGAAGTTGCTTTTTTTTAATCAAAAATTCTTTCTTCTCTGAAATATTTTTAAACTTTTCAACTTAATGTGATTTATCCTTTCTTTGAACATATATATATATATATATGTATATATATATATATATATATATATATATATATATATATATATATATATATATTTCTATTATATTTTGCCAGGCTATATATTGTAGTCTTTTAAAATTACATCTATTTTTCTCTACTTAATAGGTGGTAATTTAATTTAAGAACATGTTTTAAATATTTTTGCGTGTTACACATTATGTTTCTCCAAACATAATTGCACAATAAGTATTAGTTAAATGACCAAAAGTAAAGGAAGTATTAAAGAGAATTCTTTGAAGCTGTTATGGTTTGTGTCTAGTTGTCCCCCAAAGCCTCATGCAGTCATGGGGTGGGGACTTCTAGAATTTGAACTTAATGCATGATCCACTGGGATTATGGGTGATCCAAGGATGAGATTGTGGGCCTGTGTACTGCCAGGTTTATGGGTGTGGTGTGAGGCAGATAGATATCCTAAGGCAGAGAGGCTGAATGTAATATGAGAGACAGAAATAGACTCTCTCTCTATTGCCTCTGTTGCCATTGTTGCTGTTCTGCCGCCATGAACTGCAGTTCTCTGCCATGTACCCCTCTGTTTTGGAGCGAGCCAAGTATGGATTGAATCCTCCAGTTACTGTGAGCTAAAGAAACCTTTCCTTTCTTCATTTTGGGTGCCGGGTATTTGTTGCAGCAACGAGAGAAGAGAAACTGCCACAGAAGTTTTGACCCATATTTCCTCTGCATCATTTGTTAAAGAACAAATGCTCCCTCCTCTGCCTGTTTCTTTAACAAGCATCCCAATTAAATCTCTACATTTCTCTGTATGAAAACCAGTTGCCAGCACCACAGCTAGGAGAAGTTATTCATAAAATTTGAGATTGAGAAAAGGTCCAGCTCAGACACTGACTCTCAACTAAGGATGTGAATAAATCACAAAGCACATAGAATGGGAGGTATGTGTGTCCTTTCTTACCTCAAAACAGGAGGCAAGAAACATGAAGAAAACTAAACTCTATGACAAAATAAATGAGGAATTATTGAAACGATTTTTGGAGTGCCTTAGGGAGCTGAGGGACCACACAGTGTTAGGGCCCCATTACACCACAGAAAACTCGGAGCTGTAATCACTCCATGCAGGTATTTAGCTGTAATCTGAGGGGGTGATTTAATTAGGACAGGTATGAAAAATGCAAGTGCTTTCCTCTTCCACAATGTAAAACATTGCTATTCTGAACTTAAAACTTTGGAGCGAAAGGAGAGTAAATACAGAAGGAAAATGGGTGACTCATGTCCTCAGCCTGCAAAGTGGAAAATTAATTCTGTGTCTACACTTAGTGTCACAAAGTTTAACTATGTTAAGTTAAAAAGTAACTATTACCTCTGAAGTGGGTCAAATTCTGCTTGTTGATAGGGACCATTTGATCCCTGGATGGTTAATACATTCTTTTAAAAAGTTATTTTCTTTGAACATGCTTTTCAGTGAAAAGGACAGCAACTAACTAACCACAATTCTAAACATCTGACCTGATTTATAGTTTACTTTACTAAAATTTCTGTGTATAACAATAATTGCAGACCAATGCAAAAGAAAATTAAAAATAACAATATGATTTTCAGAATTGTCCTGGGAAATCCATTGTGAAGCAATTATTTTCTTTTATATTTCACAAGATGAGATCAACTATAGCTCAATGATATAGTAATAAATAAAATTTAACAATATTAGTAGTAAGACATACCTTAAAATTCTTCAAATCAAGATTAGGATTTGAAAAGTTGTGTTTTTCAATTTTAGTTTTGATCAAAATGTGAGCTATGAATGAGGTAAAACCAAGACATAATCTTGAACTGAGTTACATTTTTGTGGTTTGGAAATTCATTCATTTGTTTTTCATTTCAATGAGAAAAAAGCAATGAAACAGTTTCCACACAGATCAGTAGGACAGTTAGAATCATAAATACATTGCATATTATTGTCCTTAAAGTAGTTATTCAGAGGACACAATGCAGACATGAGATCTTGTCTAAACAATATTAGTGCAGACCTTTCTTTCATTCTCTCATTCATTCATTCCATAAGAGTAATCATAGATATCTGTACTGTATGGATGTATTGTTAGGGATTTGCAAAATACTCATATGAATATATCATAATCACAATATTTTTGGTCTGAGTTTGGATAATAGAGCACAGCATACAATTTTGAAATTGCCTGTACATGGAGTTGTGATGTTTGTAAATTTCCCTTCATAGACTTACCAATAAGTATAAGTGTTACTAATAAATATATTCTTTAGCCACAGTAGCATGTTTCACATTTAGACAGTAAATGACAATATGGACGGGCAGAAAGAGCTATTTTCTTAATTTTTTACAAAGGCAGAATAAAATATAAAATGTAAACAATATCAATGGAAGCTTCCTGAACTCCTATATCTCTAGATATTGATACTTAGGGGATGTAATTGCCACAGAAGCCACAATGCTGCTCTAACTCAAGTCCCAAATACAGCAATAGAATGTTGATGCTCAAGGCCATGAAGTTCTGGAGCACAAGCTGAGCACATGGCACTCACTAAGCCAGTGGAGTCTGCTCAAAGAATGCAAAGAGAGTACATTCTGGCCAGCAATTTTTATTATTGCTGAAGTAGAACAGCTTAACCTCAGGGAGCTCTGACTTAATAATGGAGTTAAAGAACTAAACATGCAGTTTCATGATGACAAATTAATTTCTTTTTCACCTGGAAGTTTTAAAATTAAATAAAAACTGAGCAAAATTTTAGGATTTTATTGGCAATAAATCATGATAATTAAATAGGCACTTCAAAAAATTCCACTGACAATTTTAAAGGAGAACCCAACTATAAGATCAGGGAACTTGGACATCTCCATGAGGAAAAAGCCTTTGAAATTTCATTGTGGAAATTTTCATTCTTAGTAAAATATAATACTTTCAGAATAATGTGCTTTGTTATTAATGCTTGAAAACCTGTATGGCATTTCTTCTCTCAAATTTCAGCAGCAGCATTCCTTATCCTGAGAATGCAAACAGCTTTCCAGTTCCATCTAGTGGTAGAGAATTGATTGTCACCCTCTGTACTGTATAGACAATTTTCCAACTCCGAATTCACCTTTCTATTTTGATATCTGCTAACATAAGCAACGGAGAAAGCTGTATAATTCAAAAAGAAAAATTTGCAAATCTCTTTCTGTTAGACTGTGGTGTCTGGGTATCACTTTTTATTGCCTCTATCTAGACTTCTCAAATACATTTCACTCTAGGTTAATCTTATGTCTGTACAGTCAGTTCTCTTTGAAAACTAACAACAATGTTCAGACACAGGTATAACAGCTGTTTATTCTATGTCTCCACCTGATCTCAAAGCCTTTTTGCAACATTCATCCTATTAATTATAATCAAATTCATAATGACACAGCCCACAATTGTCAATATTATGTCTTATGCCTACAGTGTTTAAGTCCAGATATCTATCACAAAAAGTAAGTGTAAAGTTATAACATTAAAATATTCTTACTTTAAATAAAGTAACAATTCAATACCATTTGAATTAATGTAATTCATGTGATTTTTGCAGAAATATACTCTGAGAAATATATAAACAGCTAACTAGAACCAATGTGACATTACACCCATAAAGTATATGAATTTTAGCTAAATTTAACTCTTTTGGTCACTTACTTTAGGCTTTTAAAATCTACCCTCAATCAATATAATGAATTAATAAATATGTGCTGCTCTTTAAAATGGAGCGTTCATAGATTTATTTTATTCAAATATAAGCTTAAATTGAATTCATTCTCTAAAGTAAAAATTTCAAAACTATATCTGAAGCTTTTCATTGTCTCCTGAAAAACCCATTGTATATCAAAATCACTTATTGACAAGGTATTCTTTACATCCACTGATGTGAAAATAATTTAGCTTGACAACACAAATAAACATATAATAGTAAGTCATATGTCAATCATGCCAATTTGATTCTATCATACGGAACAAAATGTATTAGAACAACTAAACTGAACAACTGCAATATAGGGTGTTTAAAACAACAAATACAGTATTGTGAAAGACATGAATTTTTACCAATGCTACATTTTACAACTTCAAAGGCAGTTCTTGAAAACATCAACACTGTACTTTATCTTCAGTACA
>PVKN010021787.1:0-15402 GCA_004027915.1 Capromys pilorides
TCAATCCCTGGCACCCCCCCTACTTCCCCACCCCCCATAAAAACCAAACACCCATAAGGTTCTCAGCTCATCACTATTGATTATAGTCTTTAGGAATTGGGACCAGGCTTTCTTTTTTGCAATGCTAGAGACTGAACCCCTGGCCTTTGTATACTATGCAAGCATTCTACCACTAAATGACATCTTTAGCCTTTTTACTGCTTTGAGAGTCCTACTAAATTGGGAAGGTTACTCTTAAATTTAACTTCTCCTAACTCAGTGTTCTAAATAGGGGATTATGCACATGCACTCAGCCCTTGTACAGCCCATCTTTTGAAATATTAAACTACCCAGACAGTTCTGATGACCAGACTTTGTACCTCATAGATACCATTGCAATGGTACCTGATACCTTAAAACAAGATACTTTATGCTTTTTCATTTTCCTATAATTCACAGAGAAACCACCTTATGTTTTTATGAGAGTGGTACAAAAGTATAATTGCATTTTTTTTTTTTTTGGCAATGTATTTGGTTGTTACAAAGTCTCACTACACAGTTCGAACTCATAGTGATCCTCCTGTTTTCAGCCTCCCCAGGGCTAGGATTATAGGCATGCGCCACCACACCCAGACTCTGTGGCTGGCTCAGCCCACCCTGGGGGCTGGGCTGGCACAGCATGTGGTGCCAAGAATCTAACTATGGTCCCTGCACTTGCCTAAGCTTGCCTATGCAGGAGCTTTAGTCAGCTGAGCTATCTTGCCGGCCCTAATTGTATTTTTCTATTACATTTTACTTCAGTTTCGAAAGACCTTAGAAACACTTAACAGCCCAGGTGTGAGGTATGTCTATAATCTTAGCACTTGAGAGGCTGAGTAGACTTACTATGAGTTCCATGCCAGTCTGCACTACGTAGTGAGTTTAAGGCCATCCTGAACTGCATAGCAAGACCCTGTCTCAAAAAGGCAAAAAATAAAATTAAATTAAATTAAAAAATAAAATAAAAGCATAACAACATTGTAAGACATACATTAAAAATTGGCACTTTCAAGGGGCTGGAAATGTAGGTCAATGCTAAGATTCTTGGCTAGCATGTACACCACAGAAACAAAACAAAGTCTGGGAGTGGTAGTGTACACCTATAATCCCAGCCCTCTGTAATCCTAGCTCTTGGGGAGGCTGAGAAAAGAGGATCATTGCCAGTATGAGACCAGCCTAGGCTACAAAGTGAGCTCAAGGCCAGCCTGAACTGCATAGCAAGACCCTGTCTCAAAAAAACAATCAATCAATAAATCTTACCAAGGCTGGTGAGATGGCTCAGTGGTCTAAAGCACCAGCATCAGAAAGTTTACATCACCACAGGGACCACGGCTCGATCCCAGGCACAACATGCTGCACCAGCCTCACCCCCAGGGCAGGCTGAGCCAGCCATAACACAAATAAATAAATGAGGTTTAAGAAAATAAAATACATTAAAAAAAAATAAAAATAAAAACACTCACCAACCTCTGTATTTTTCTTTTTTGAGACAGGGTATTGCTATGCAGTTCAGGCTGGCCTTGAGCTCACTTTTGTAGCCCAGGCTGGTCTCAAACTCGCACTGATCCTCCTGCCTCACCCTCCCAAGTGCTGGGATTACAGGCATGCACCACCACGCCCAGCAACCTCTGTATTTCTTTTTCAGTGTTGTCACTGATTTTTCTGATACCAGGAATCAAACTGAGACCTTGCACGCGCCAGGAAGGTGTTTGTATCACTAAGCTATATCCCTGACTCAACTTCTCTACTTTTAAAGGTCAGAAGAGACCATAAAGAGCAAGCGATCAAGCCCAAATCTAAGACCCTAAGACTTAAGGATGAATCAGACTCCATAGCCTAAATGTATAAATACAAGTAGCCCTTAGAGAAAAATAGTGTGAATATTAGATTCCAAAGCTCCATTTTATTTACAAGCAGAAAAAAACCTTTCCTCATAGGAAAGTCCCGCCCCCCTCTCCAGGGAGACAGATGCATCTCTTCCACAGATCCCACATTTTTCTTCTACCGATACTTCCCACGACGATTAAAGTGTTTGTAGAGATAGCTGATACGTTTTTTAAGGTTGTGCAAGTCATCAATGAACATTCTATTCCCAACCATTCTCTTCTTTCGTATACATCGCTGCAATTCATTTCCCTTCCAGCCTCGAAGCCATATGGGGCCTGTGATCAGGTCTTTGGGGTGTTTTTCAAAGTCTCCTGTATAATGTGAAAGAACACATCAATTCCAAGACAAAAAAATTCAGCCCAGACTAGCTTAAGTCTTCAGGCCGGTTGTCTCTTACAGAGCAGTACCAACAGAAAAGACACATTATAGTGTCAAGAGCAGACTTCAGAGGCAGAATGACTGGGGTTCAAATTCTGACACTGCCATTTACTAACTCTGAAAAATTATCCTCTCACTAGTGTCTCAGTTTCCTTACCTGCAAAGTGAAAAGCTTATGGGAATTAAAAGGGTTACTATCCATAGGACATTCAAAAGTGTCAAACATAACAGTCACATAACTGTTTGCTTTTACTGCTGAGCACGGAACCGTTCCCCAACCAGGTGAAAAAAAGTCCATACGGCGTTAACAGCCCATCTGAAATTCCCACCACACAAGAATCAAGTCTTGGGGCCGGCGAGATGGTTCAGTGGTCTAAAGCGCCTGCTTAGGAGGGCTCAGGCAACTGCGGGGACTGCAGTTCGATCCCCGGCACCACATGCTGCGCCAGCGCCACCACCAGGGCAGGCTGAGCCAGCCACAAAATGAATGAATAAAGAAACAAACAAACACAACAAGCAAACAAATAAATAAATAAATAAATAATTTAAAAAAAAAAAAAAAGAATCAAGTCTTACCTAGAATCCCGATGTTGTCATATACTCCGAACATTGCCCTCTTCTCGTTCCAACGATCAACCACTTTGGGAGGTGGCAGGGTGAGCCTTATACGGGACAACCCTGGAACACCTAGGGATGGGGAAGAGATGTGATGACTGAGTTGCTCACCCAGAAACAGTCTAGGGCAGTCTTCCTACAGGAGTCACTTACTCAGGGAGAAGTTTCTGCAAGCCATGGTCACCGAGCCCCACAGGCACCTTCCAGCCCTCCAAGAGAGGGTCCCTGCCATTGCTGTATTCTGAACGCGGATCTGGCGTGGACTTCAAGGAGACGACAACCCGAGCGGTCCCCGCCACCTTCACACTCACTTCAGCGCGCGGGCGGCCATCTTGGGCCTTACCCAGGTAACTTTGAGCGCGGGCTCCGCCCCCAAGTTCCGGCCGACGGAGGCGTGGGCCTACGCTTGCTCTGCCTAGGCGCTTCCGGTCTACAAGCCGGAAGTCTTGGAGCGCTGAAAGAGCCGAAGACGTCTCTGGCTGCGTGAGAATTTCCCCAAACTGAAATTCAAAGGAAATTCACCCTTCCCCGCCCCTGCGGCTGTCCCTTGACGGGGCGGGAGATGAAGGCTCAGCATCTGGAAGGCAGAGTTTCGAAGTGTCCAAAGAACAAGCCCTTTTGTCTGCCTCACGACAGGAGTGCTCTATTTTTTTTACTACTGCCGTTTTGCAGCGGAGAGATTTTGAGGCTCAGCGACACAAAGCAGAAATGGGAAGACTCGAATTAGAGCACAAGCCTCTGACTTGCAGCCTGGACTTGCCTCCTGTTCTGGGGGTCCTTGAGTAGTCCACTCTCCCAGGGGCAAAACCACTGTTCTGCTAGGAACAAGACCCTTCTGGCCGAGACTGCCAGGGATTTATCCCCACTGTCGGAACTAAGAAGGAGCCTAGGCTGCAGAAGGCGCCTAGTAGGCGCCGGGCCGGGGAGCCTGGGTCGAGACTCCACCCCTCGCTGGGAAGGGTTCCCGTGCTACGATTGGCTGATCGCTCCAGCAAGTGATGCAATTGGTCCCCTCGCAACCGTTGGAATTTGAACTGTGTGTTGGTGCTTTTCCCGCGCCTCGCCTGTCTCAGAGGCGGGCCTTGGTCTCAGCCTGCCACTGATTGGCCGATTTCTTTGCTAACGTCAAAATAATCTCGCTGATAGGTTCGTATTGTGCACTCGTTCTCGGCCCTCATGCATTTCAGCCGGATCCTAGCGTCTGAGGAGGTTCCGAGACCGCCGGGTGAGGTGTGCTACTTGGGTGAAGGCCTGAGGAAATAGGATAGAGGGAGTTGAATGCAGTCTTAGCTGTATGCAGTCGCAAGGGAGCTCTGTTGGAGATAGGCTTAGGGTGCGATGTGGTACAATCAGTAAGTCTTAACAGCCTGGGAACCGAACAAGTGTAATTCGGGCAAATCGCCAAACTTTTAATTCTTCATCTGTAAATTGGGTTGTGATATTTACTGTTTATGTACTCGATGGGACTGAGACGAGGAGAGTTAGATCAGGTATGGTATAGTCAAACAGCGTAACAATCTGACTCAGAATGAATAAATAGCACTACCAGTGCTCCCTATTCTGGAGTCTGGAAACGAACCAGCCCAGGACAGGCTACTACTCTGTCTCAGGTGAAACATTCTCCACATTGAACCTTAGACGTTGATGTGTTTGCCTTGCAGTTCTTTAAACACTTTACTACCCTGTTGTCCATGTGCTTCACAGAGCAACTTTGTGATCAGAGATTCGTCACCTCATTTTACAGATGAACCTGAAGGGATTAAATGACCTGGCCAAGTAGCGGAGTTATGACAGTGGTGGATTCTAGTCTAGGATTGATACCACGTTCTGTAATACAATGTCGTCAGTTGTAAGATTAAAATCATATTGGAGGTCGGGCAGTAATGGAATCAGATTAAATGACAGATCTTAGATTTAGCCCCTAACTTTCTTGCTGTTTGGTTTCTAGCCCATTAGCCAGCCGGAGAAAGATGGCTCCCCAGCTGTATGAGTTCCATTTGCCCTTGTCCCCAGAAGAGTTACTGAAAAGTGGAGGTATTAATCAGTATGTTGTGCAAGAGGTAGTGTCTGTTAGACAGCTGCCATCCCAACTTGAAGGTAAGACCTCACAATAGCCATTCTACCTAACATTTCAAAACAACCACTTCTGTGTAATTAATTACATTGCCACTTTTGTTCTACATTGAAACTCTAGGGCAAGGAACATGTCTCTCCTGTTCCCCCATTCTTTTCCCTAAAGTTGCATGGTATTCACAGCAAAGAGTACACTTATTACCTGTTTTCTGTGAATTATTTCATAAAGTCTTGGTGAATATGAATAACCTTTGGGAGATATTACTTTTGCTGTTTACCCTAACCATATACTAAAATAAAGTCCTGATAAATTTAAGAGATATAGGAGAAGGTAGCTTCCTCAATGTCTGGGACCTGACCTGGCTTCCCCCCAACCCTTTGACAGAGATCTCACAATACAGTTCAAGCTGACCTTGAATTTACTTTGTAGCCTAGATTGGTCTGAACTAAAGATCCTCCTACCTCAGCCTCCCAAGTACTGGGATTTCAAGCTTGCACCATCCATTCCTGGCTCTGGCCTTTTTTTTAGGTAATGCTTTTTTAGAATCTATATAGCTTATTTCCAAGATCTGCATTGCAGCACCTTACAAAATAGGCATGCAGTGCTTAACAAAGAGGATAAAAATGTGTGTGTTCTGAGAAGCCTGTTGTTGTCATCAGGTGATTTTCTTTTTTTAAAAATGTATTTAGTACAGGGTATACAGGGTCTCACTACATAGATGAGACTAGTGATCAGATTAGCCTCCCATGCGCTGGGATTACAGGCATGCAGCACCATGCCCAGTCTCTATTGCTGTCTCGGCATGTCCTAGGGGCAGGGCTGGCTCTGCAGGCCAGGGATCAAACCCAGGACCCTGGTCTGCCTAAGCAGTCGCTTTAATCCACTGAGCTATCTGGCCGGCTCTCAGGTGATTGTGATTTTTTTTTTTTTTTTTTCATTTTGCAACATGGAATATGCTTACCTAGTTCATAAAACCTATTACACACTCAGGTTCTGTGGGACACACACAAGGGCTGGGGATACAGCACAGGAATAAAGTGCTTGTCTAGCATGGGTGAGGCCCTCATTTCCATCCCTATCCCTGAAAAGAATAAAAAAGAGCACACTGTAAAATAACTGTAGCAGTTGTTTATTAGCAAGTAGTATATACTATGCATAATTATATGTGCTGTACTTTTTTTTTTTTAATGGCTGGAGTTTTCCTAAGTAGGCACTTTAGACCGCTGAACCATCTCGCTGGCCCTGTGCTGTACTTTTATACTTGCAGTGTCATAGTTTGTTAATAGCAGCCTTGCATTAAACACGAGTAACATGCCGTACAATGCTATTACAGTGACTACAACCTCACTAGGGCCAGCAGTTTTTCTGCTCCACTATATTATAACTCCTTCCCCACAACCAAGGATTGAACTCAGGTCCTTGTGCTTGCCAGGCAGGCACTTATTCTACTGACCTATCTCCCCAGCCCTCTACTGTATTATAATTTGATAGAATCAGCCTCATATGTGGTTCTTCACCTACTGAAAAAACAAGTGGCACAGGACTGTACAAACATAATTACCTTCTGAAAACTCCAAATGTCTTAAAACAACTTGTGCATTACTAAAGAGAGTCCATAATGCCACTGTACTTCTTAGAATAGGTTTGTATCTGGTTGCTTTAGAGAAGTATGCATATGCTAAAGACTGTGCTGGGCTGCCTGGTTCTACTATTTGAACCTTGAACAAGCTACTTAATTCTCTCTGTGTTTCAGTTTCCTCATCTGTAAACACAGGGATAATGACATGACATCATTTGTTGTCTCTACAAGAAGGTTGAGTCAGTACCGTAATTCAGTAATACACTTGCATCTGTATCCATTTGGTCCTTACACCACAGGGGTCTGATGGCAGCTTCTGGCTCTGATGTCCAGAAGTGGGGAAAAGCATTTCCCTCTTATATTTTTAAAAGTTTCCCTATAGACTCAGCCAGAAGCAGATCATGTACTTATTCCTGATTCCTGGTAAAGAAAATGGAATTAGTCAGATTAACTAACCTGATCAAGATTATCATTGAGGGGCCGGCGAGATGGTTCAGTGGTCTAAAACGCCTGCTTAGGAGGGCTCAGGCGACTGCAGGGACTGCAGTTCGATCCCCGGCACCACATGCTGCGCCAGCGCCACCACCAGGGCAGGCTGAGCCAGCCACAAAATGAATAAATAAAGAAACAAACAAACACAACAAGCAAACAAATAAATAAATAAAATTTAAAAAAAAAAAAAAGATTATCATTGAGGAGCATCCTTAACCCTGAACTTAATCAGGTAGGCAAGGAAGAAAGAAGTATGGAGGCTGACAGGTGGGTGGCTAGTACCACTGTTGCCTACAGATACACTACTCTGTAACGTTGGCTGTATATGTCACCAGCAGTGTGCACTAGCAAGTTTTTCATCAGTTATTACAACAATCAGTGTTTTAAACATGGCAATTTTGGTTTTGGTTTGTTTTGTGTGCTGGCAGTTGAACTAAGGGTCTGCTAGGCAAACAGTCAACCACTAAGCTATACCCCAGGTCTTTGATTTTGAAGCACAGTCTCACTAAATTGCTGGGACTGACTTCAGATTTGTGGTCCTTCTGCCTCAGCTTCCCAACAAGCTAGAATTATAGATATTTATTACTCCTGTTCCTGCCTAGAACTATATTTTAAGGTCCCGAGATAATTCCATTTGATAAGCACAGACTTTAGCTTCAATATCAGCAAGAAATCTGTGGAATTGTCTTAAAAGGATCGCTTTCACTGGCTGTCGTGGCACATACCTATAATTCCAGTAGCCAAGAGGCTGATGCAGGCTCATCACTGTAAAAATCAAGGCTAGCCTATGCTACATAGAAAGTTCAAGTCCAGCCTAAACTACATAGCAAAACTCATCTCAAAAACAGAAAAAAGTGAGAGAATGAGAATGTTTTTAAAATAGAAATGGGGCTGGGGAGATAGCTCCATGGCACATGTGCCTGCCTGGCAAGTGCAAGGTCATGAGTTTGAACCCTGGTCCCACAAAAAATAAAATAGAAAGAGAGGTTACCTACAAATTTATTACTAAATTTAAGAATGTGCTGGTATCAGATAACCCTGCAAAAGCTGCTTCGGAGAAGTGGGTACTAAGGTTTACGTGTACTGGAAAATGGGAGGAGGAGGAGTACTTGAGACAGTGCATTCAGGTAAATATTCCTGTCTCTTTTTTTTTTTTATGCGTTTGGTACAGGATCTCACTACACATCTCAGACTCAGTGATCCTCTTGTTTCAGCTGGGATTACAGGTATCCCCAACTACGCCTGGACTTGTCACTGGCTCAGTGCACCCGGAGGCAGGGCCAGCATGCGCGTTTGGTACCAGGGATCAAACCCTGTCCCTGTGCTTGCCTAAGCAGACTCTTAGTCCTCTGAGCTATCTCGTTGGCCCAATATTTATTTATTTTAATGAGTAGATCAAGTTGGTTATGGATCTCAGGTTTGAGCCTGAGCCTGGGCAACTTGGCAACTTAGTGAGATTCTGTCTTGGAACAAAAGAGCTGAGAATGATGGACCTCAGTGCAAAGTTCTTGAGTTCAATTCCTTTTACCACTAAAAGGGAGAAGAAAGCTAGATTGTAGTAGGGCATAGTGCGTGCCTATAATCCCAGCTAGATTGGGAGGATCACAAGTTCAAGACCAGTCTAGGCAATTTAGCAAGACCCTGTCTCAGATTTTTAAAGAGAGATGGGGGTATAGATCTGAGGTAGAACTTGCCTAACATGCATGTGGCCCTAGCTGGGTTCAACCCCCAGTAGCACCAAGAACACAAGGGCAGGTGCTACATGGTATAAATGGAAAGCTCAAGGAGGATGAAGCATGGTGTTATGGGTGGAAAGAGGAACAGTTCTTGGAGCAATATACTTTAGAAAGAGAGGACATAGTTGAGTGTGTAGAGGCAAGAAGTGGCTTTTTTAGAATAAGAACGGTTTCTGTATAGTGACAAAAGAAGGCTGAGGGTAGGGCAGAGATACAGGCAGGTGGTGCGGTGCTGTGGGACTGGTAACAGCTGAAGCTGTGTACTTCTGCTTCTGCAGTGAGGAAAAAAGGAGTGCTTACCTGAGAGTGAGCTGGATGGATGTTACAATGGTAGAAGCAGAGGGAAGTGGTGAAATGATAGCCAAGATAAAAGTGAATAGACCTGACAGTAGGGGTTTGTTTGTTTTATGATATTTGGAATTAAACCCAGAACCTGGGCACTAAAGAACATCCCCTGCCCTTTTTTTGTTTTGAGATACAGCCTAAGTTGCTGAATTTCCTACTCTGGGTTTGACCTTGTTATCCTCCTGCTTCAGCATCCTAAAGTGCTGGGATTGATTACAGGCTTGTGCCACCATGCCCAGTTTAGACCTGTGACTTTGTAAAGGCCCTTGAGGAACTCTGAAGGCCCTCCTGAGTTTACATATGGTACAGTGGTAGTTTACAATGGTAGAAGCAGAGGGAAGTGGTGAAATGATAGCACATGTTCACATAAGTTTAAGTGAACAGAGAGGCAGCAAGTTTTGAATGTTATTCTCAGCCCATTTTTATCTGTGCAGTTATGTTGAGTGAAATAAGCAGATAGCTGATTTGACCCAGATTTATAGGAGAATAAATTGTTACTAGAAATGTCATGCCATGCATAGTTGATAAAAGAGAGAGCCAGGGTAAGTTCTAGCTGAGCTCAGCTAGAATACATTGTGCAAGAATATCAGGGAGCATCTTCAGAGGACATAAGCCAAACTGAAGGAGCACTCAGTGATCATTTTTTCTTTTTTGCATTACTGGGAATAGAACCCAAGGCCTTCGCACTGAACTACGTCCCTAGCCCTTTTTTTACCTTGAGACAGCATCTTACATATTGCCCATATGGAACTCAAACTTGCAATCCTCCTGCCTTGGCCTCTTGACATGTTGAGATTACATGACATACATCACCACAGCCAGCTGAATACCTTCCCATAAAATGTAGTATGCATAGCTTAGGGACATCGTACTTTCTGAGACCTGTATCTGTAGGCAATTTCATCATTGTGCAAACATCATACAAGGTAAAATGGGTACTGCCTTAGTAGGTGATACAATTGTATGAGTCCACTGTCATATGCAGTCCACTGTTGGCTGAATGTCACTATACTGACTACTTACTCATCAAGGATGGAAAGACATGGCAGGGTGATGCAAGTTAATATCACTAGTAATAAGACATTGATATGTACCTCTTGACATGATAAGAGACACAAATGTTCTCTCTGTGAAAGACTTGCCAAAAATGTGTAATTCCAATATAATTAAAAAATATCAGGCAATTTGAAAGATAGTCTTCAAAATAACTGTTTAGTTGTTTTCAAAAATGTCAGGATCATGAAAGACATAGATGGCAGAAGACTAAAGAAACATGACAATTCGATATGATATGGATAGAATTTACCAATCTCCCTTCACCTTTGTAGCATTTCAGGCTGCCTTCCGAACTCAGGGGCCCCTGGCTATCCTGGAACACTTTGATACAGTCTATAGCATTTTACAGTAAGTAAAATACCCAGCCAATGCCTTAAACAGAACTAGTGGCTCTTTGGCCCAAATTTGCATGTTACTCCTGAAATCCCAAATTATAGATTCACTGATAAATGGTTGTGGGTGCTGATATTTCTCTCCTCATGAGAACTTATCCAACTTGCCACCTTGTTTATTCAGTTGAGCAGCTCACATATATTTTTAAACGTAGAATCCCTTTGATTAGCTCTGATCTGTTGGAATGGGTTCTGCAGGTTCCTGTCTCACCCCCACACTTTCTTTCCCTAATAGTCACTTTCGAAGTATAGATCCTGGCCTCAAGGAAGATGCTCTGGAATTCCTGACAAAAGGTGTTGATGGGTCAGGGGGCTGGGGATGGAAAGTGTTATGTGTTTGTCCTGTT
Source organism: Capromys pilorides (assembly GCA_004027915.1). Classification (NCBI taxonomy): domain Eukaryota; kingdom Metazoa; phylum Chordata; class Mammalia; order Rodentia; family Capromyidae; genus Capromys; species Capromys pilorides. Next base: position 10,920 of record PVKN010021787.1, read on the forward strand.
ACCCATATTTTATCAGCCACATGATGATACCAAGGCTGTTGTGATTCAGTTGGTCTGACTAAGCCTGGGGACCCTGGCCGTATTACGGTCTGTAATCTTGGTGGGTGATGCAGAGGTGTGTGCTCCCACTGTAAGGCCAGACCAACAAGAACTTTTTCCTGCTTTCAGATCACTTCTCTTTCGTAGGGGTGATTCTTCCAGGTGCTTAGGAGAAACTGTGCTGACTGGAATGAGAGTAGGTACAGGGCATGTTCCAGGTTTCAGTTGAGGCTGAGGATTTCCAAGGTCTTAGTTCTCTTATGGCCACTGAGAGATGAAACACAGATCTTTGGTAATCTGATGGCTGCATTGCTGAGTATTCTGAGATTGGGGTGTATGAAGAAAGTGGATGAAGCCAACTTTCAGATTCTGCCCCTTACAGTGGTGTCCCGCCACTCCCAGGAGCTTCCAGCCATCCTCGATGACATGACCCTGAGTGCATCAGATAGAAGTGCCCACCTTAATGCCCTCAAGATGAACTGTTATGCCCTGATACGCCTCTTGGAATCCTTCGAGACAATGGTCAGCCAGACAGGCCTCATGGACCTGGATGTGGGCGGGAAGGTAATTTAGAGTTCCTGGCTAACTGTACAATGGGGAGAGGGGAATTGGTGGAAGGAAAGGAATCCAATGATTCTGAGAACACTGCTGTACTCAAGGTTTAGAAGGAAGTGCTCTAAAGTGTTACATTCCCTTCCCTACAAGACCTTTTTCTGTATTTCAGAGCTTATAATGCTTCTATGTTACCTTTAGCCTGTTTTGAACTGGATAGTTTGGCACACAAGCTGGCAGATATTGACCCACTGTTTATTGTTTCTTTCTCAGAATAAGAAATCCCGGAACAAAGCAGCCCATGGTTTTGACTGGGAAGAAGAGAAACAACCAATTCTTCAGCTCTTAACACAGCTCCTCCAGTTGGACATCCGTCACCTGTGGAACCACTCAGTAATTGAAGAGGAATTTGTCAGGTGAGTAGCTACCATGGTTATAGATAATAGAAAGCCAAGACAGGCCTGGTGGCACATGCCTGGTAATCTCAGATCTTGGGAAGCTGAGGCAAGAGGATAGCAACTCTCCTTTCCCCCTCAAACCGGGGATTGAACTCAGGCCCTTGCACTTGCCATGCAAGTGCTTATTCTACTGAACTATCTCCCCGGACCCCAAGAGGATAACAACTTAAAGCCCAGCCTAAATAGCTTAGCAAAATCATGTCTCAGTATTTAAGAAAAAAGTGCTGGTGCATAGTGCTGAGGCAGGAAGATTAAAAATTCAACCCAGGGCTGGGGAGATAGCTCAGTGGTTTAAGTGCCTCTCTGGCATGTGCAAAGTCCTGAGTTTAATCCCCATACTAAAAAAAAAAGAGTGAACCTTCCCTCTCAGGCCATAGGATTATGTGTACTCATTGAGGGAAATAGTGTGTTGTGGCTGGCCATATAGCTCAGTGAATTAAAGTGCCTGCTTAGACAAATGCCAGGGTCCTACTGTGCTGTCCCCGCCCCTAGTTCCCACTGAGAGGGTGATTGAGACTGGGCCTGGTGGCATGTGCCTGTGATCCCGACACTTGGGCAGCTGAAAAACAGGAAGGATCACTATAAGTCTGATCTGTGTAGTGAGACCCTATAAACTCTGTACTAAAATACATTAAAAGAAAAAAAACTCAACCCAGACTGGGAAACTTAGTGACTTAGAAAGACCCTGTCTTAAGAAAAAAAGAGTAGCGGGATTGCTATTGTAGTGCAGTACAAAGGCCTAGAGTTTAATCCCCAGCACGAAAACAAAACACCAAACCTGAGCTATGAGGAGTAGAAGCTTTATTTCTCACATAAGCCTTTAAAATATTTGACTTGTGCTTCAGTTCTGCCTGTGATACATAGAAATATAAGAGCATGAAAGGGGATACTGGAATGTAAGAACCAATGTTACTTTCTCATCTCTTTCTAGTCATTATAGATTCTGGAAACAAGGTTTGCCCTTTTGGAGATTAGATTATGCAGTAGAAGACAGTTTTTAAAAAAAGGAAAATGTGTGCTGTGTTTTACTTTTTACTGTGTAGCAAAATAGGAACAGGAAGTTTGGTGGAAAGAGCTGTGATAAATTGGCTGTTTACATCAGATCTCTTTGAGACAATGACATTTCAGCACCGAGGCACAGTGAGGAAGTGATCACTGTATGACAATCTGGAGGGCCAGATGTGGTGGCACACACCTGTAATCCCAGTGCTCTGGGAGGCTGAAGCAGTGGGTTATAAATTCAAGTTCAGCCTAGGCAATTTAGTGAGTTAGCAAGAGCCTGTCTCAAACTAGAAGACGAGTCTAGGTCAATGTGAAGGCGTTGGACTTTAGTCCCTGGTACGGATGGACGGACGGACGGACGGACGGACGGACGGACGGACGGACGGCCAACAAGAGCAGAGATGGGGAAAGTGGCTGTGAGGAACAGGACACTGCAACCAAGAGAGGGTGAACAAAGTAGGCTGTGAGGCCAGGAGCAGTGAGGAGCCAAAGTACAGAGCATCGTAGCCCATTGTGGTGACTTTGGCACGTGCTCCCAGTGCCAGGGTACAACCCCCAAACACAGCAGTGGGGTGACCTGACTCCCCACTTCATAGCATCATCCTGGCTGCTGAGTGACTTTGGAGAGAATGGGGCAATAAGTTCTGACCATGGAGTAGCAGAGCTGATTATATACTTGTTTTTTCTTAAGGGAGAACTTGCAGGATTTGCTGGCATTTGGGCAGGGCTTATGCAGGGTGCAATCAAGGGTAACTCCTAGGGGCTTTCCCTCACCATGTGGGAGAATAGGCCCGCTGGTAACTTAGTATGGAGAAGGCTGTGGGTGCAAGTTGAGATCTCTGTTTCAGACATAATAAGGTTGAGGTGCTTATATCTGAGTAAAGTTGTCAGATTCGGCTGTTGTACATGCAAATCAGGATTTCAGAAAAGAGGTCCGATCTGCAGAGGACATTTGGAAGCATGTGGTATTTAAAGCTATGCAATTGGCTGGGTGTGGTGAGTGCCCAGCACTCAGGAGGCAGAGGGAGGAGGATTGTCTGTCACAAGTTTGAGGCCAGCCACAACTACATAGCAAGATCTTATCTCAAAAAAAAAGTTACGAGACTGAATTGGTCACCAAATCAGTAAGTTTACTAGAAGAGAGCAGTACCTAGAGCTTTCTGTCATTAAGAGGGTGAGATGAGGAAGACATGGCCAAAGAGAATAGGTCTGACATCCTGGAAGCCAGTGAATTCTGTGTGGAAAGGACAAAGTAAATGATCAGCTGCAGCCAAAAGGTCCATCACTATAAGGACTAAATTGACCATTATATTTTGCAATGAGTCATTGGAAGGTTTTTCCTTTACTTCATCATATACTCTGGTTGTCAGCATAAAGATGGTTGAAGGAAGGAGTACCTATGTGCATTCACCGAAGCAATTGTGTAGGTGAAGGCTGGGTTCTGCCCTGGGGCCAGCAAGGATACACTGAACAAAGCAGGGCTCTGCTGTGTGGGCTTCCCCCAGCCAGCTTCATGATCCATCCTCCCTTTTCAGTCTGGTTACTGGCTGCTGCTACCGCCTTCTGGAGAATCCCACCATCACTTACCAGAAGAACCGTCCCACCCGGGAAGCTGTGACGCACCTGCTAGGGGTAGCCCTGACGCGTTACAACCACATGCTCAGTAAGTGGGACCCTGCTTCACCCCACCCATGGTGTTTGGTCCACGATGTCTCATGTTTCTGACTTCTGTAGGTGCCACTGTAAAGATCATCCAGATGCTGCAGCATTTTGAACACCTCGCACCGGTACTGGTGGCAGCTGTGAGCATCTGGGCAACAGACTATGGGATGAAGAGCATCGTGGGAGAAATTGTAAGGTGACTCCTTGTTCTCAACATTTGTAATGCTTGGTTTTCCTTGGGAAGGGATAAAGAGAGATAGGAAGTATATTCTGTGCAACATGAGATTACTCATGCATTCGATAGCAGCTTTTCCTTCCCTTCCTAAGAACTGAATAGTACAACTATTTTTGTGAGAGTTATATTTCCTTCCATGTGTAGAGAGATTGGACAGAAGTGTCCTCAGGAGCTGAGTCGGGACACATCAGGGGCCAAGGGCTTTGCCAGCTTCCTGACAGAGCTAGCAGAACGGGTCCCAGGGATCCTCCTGTCCAGCATGTGCATTCTGCTGGATCATCTGGATGGAGAGGTGAGTGGTCGGAGAGGCCTGGGGGGTTTTGCTAGGGGCTTCAGTTGAGTGTTGAAAGCTTTGTTCTTTATATTTTTCTCACCTTTTTTTTTTTTTTAAGACAGGGTCTCACTATGCAGTTCAGGCTGGCCTTGAGCTCACTTTAGCGCAGGCTGGCCTTGAACTTGCAACAGTCTTCCTACCTCAGTCTTTCAGGTACTGGCTGTGATTATAGGCCACTATTTCTGGCTGTTACTGCTTTTT
>PVKN010021788.1:0-15398 GCA_004027915.1 Capromys pilorides
AAGATGTGTCTGCATCTTGTTCACTGAATAACTAATATGAAGGCAACCATATGCAATATATTAATTATTATAATTGTCCTATTAACCTGTTCTGAAACTGTTTCATTGCTACTTTAACTTTTTTCTCATTAAAATGAATTAAAAATAGTAAAATTTAAGAAATGTTCATATATATTGTTTATTTGCTTTTTTTTTTTAACTCAGGTTAGGCATACAGCTGGATGAAGAATGGTTTCTGAGAGACATTCACACTTAACTTCTCCTGGGATTTCTGCATGTTTTTTCCTCATCAGCACGCACCCCATTTCCAAGGGGGCATGCAGCTCTGATCTCTTCTTAGATTTGGGGATTCTTGGAGTGTCATGTGATGTGAATTCATGTCCTGACCCTAGGGAGAGGTGCTGGCCTTTGCCAGCTTCAAGTGCAAGGACAGCAGTCACCCCTGACGCTGCTTGCTTAGGCTCAGCTCTCTCTTTCTGTGACACTGGAAGAAAGGGACACCACTTGAGAGGCTTTGAATGTGTCTGCTTCTGTGGCCCATGGCAACTTCTTTGTTCTACAAGCTGACAGCATCACTCAAAGGGCAGGAAAATGATCATACTCCCCTTGATCTATTATGTTTTTAGAATGACAGACATAAAAATATAGTAAGCTGTGAGTGTGAGATACATATGGCTTCAAACTTTTTGGCCATTAAAAAAAATAAATTATCTACCAAAGGGGAAACAAGTGAAATTAATTTTAATATTATAAACACACTCATCTCTCCTCCACAGGGGCTTCCTCCAAGATCACCTGTGGTTGGCCAAATCCTATACATACTAAATGTTTTGCTGTACACACAAGTCTCAGGTAAAGTCTAATTTACCGAATAGACACAGTAAGATGTTAAAAACAACTGATGACAAACTAGAACAAGGACAACAATATGCTGTAATAAAGTCATCACTGGTCTGCCTACCTCTTTCAAAATCTCTTATAGAACTGGATTTGCATGGCTTAGATCTGAAATGGCCTGAAATCTTCACATGCTGGAAGGTGACTGGTTTATGGGGGCACCCTACTCAACTCACTGTTAAAGGTGAGGTCCTGGTGGAAGAAATATTGAGTCACTGGGACTTGACCTGGTAGGGCCTTTGTACCTTCCTGGCTCTCCCTTTCTCTCTGTTTCCTCTCATCCAGAAGGGAACCACCTTTCCTTTCCTTCTGTGCTATTTCTACTCTGGAACCAGTAGGCTGTAATTGTGAGGCAAAATACATCTCTGTTTCTGAATTATGGGTGTCAAGCATTGTATCTCAGTGAAGATCATGATGACTAAGACACAGACCCACCCTGCTTGTGATGCTCTGGTGAGGTGGGTGACACAGGCACTATCACAGTGTTTAGCTGCCAAGAGGGTGACTTGAACACAAGCTCTACTATACCACGCAGCTCACACAGTCCACCTGATACCTTAGGTCACTACTTTGTGACCAGAGAGCAAGTGGCACAATCAGGTGGACACACTGGACAGAGGAGTGAGTCACAGTGCAAGATAGACAGCATGAGTTTTCATCAAACCACTTGGAATGGTATACAGGTTAAAATTATAAAATTGTTCATCATTATGGAATTTTTCAGTTAACATTTTCAGGATATGGTTGACCTGGGGTAAGGGAAAGCTATGGGCAAGGCAAGGATGTTTATGGTTTATTTAACTTAATATGCACGAAGTATTATCCTTTAGATCCTTACTCAATCCATATAGAAATATTGTTGAAATATTTTAATCTTTCTTGTGTGAATTTTGGTGTGAAGTTTACACTGATAGCTCATAACTTTTCAAACAGCCGCATGTCAGGTATCCAGACCAGAAAGCCACCTCCAGACTCCTTGCCTTAACCCTACGTGTTTTCAGGAGTCATGTCTCTCAATGTGAGATTCAGCCTCCTTTGCTGTGATGAAATATCTGAGATTATAAACTTGTAATGACAAAAAGGTTACTTTGGTTCCTGGTTTTGAGGGTTTCAGTCTATGATTGTGTGGCCTGTGCTTTGGCCCTGTGGTGGCACAGTGTGTCATGGCAGAAACACAGGACAGATGAGGGCTGCTCAGCTCATTTTAGCTAGGAATCCAAGAGCAAAACAGAAAGGGGCTAGTTCCCAGTATCCCCTTCAAGAGCACGTTCTCAGTGACCAAACTTCTACCAGGCCCCATCTCCTGACAATTCTGTCTCCTCCCCGAAGTGCCACAGGCTGGGGAGGCAGCCTTTACATAGGGGTTTGTGGGGGACAAAAGGTCTGGCAGGAGCACAGAAATGCTTGAGGAGGTCTGAACAGTGAGTTCCACTTCATGGGCTCAATTCTACTCATCCCATGGCATGGCGCAGGCTCAGGTCATTTTTTATTCCCTTCAGATAAGCACTTTACTGAAGACTTAGTTATCCATAAAGAAAAGCACCCCTGGTGACATGGTCTCTTTATTACTGTCTCTTTTTTTTTTCTTTCAATTTTTACTTAATTTTGCTCCCCAATAAAATCACTGATATCTGTATCTATGAAGATGTGGTTTCCTGGCTAATTGATTTCCACTGTGCTAGATTAACAGGAGTCTGGCCACCTGTTGCCTGACACATTCACTTGAGGAAACACTTTGACAAGAAGAGATGTGGCTGGCTATGGCAATCTCCACCTTCCTGAGCTAGCATGTGCTCTACCTCTTTATTTTCCACCTATTTGAAAGCTTCCTTGTACCTTTCACTCTATCAGGCAAGACAGTGCTATAGATTCACCCTTACATGTGATTTCCTCTCTGGGATAACTCAATTATTTTGCCTTCTGGTACTTCATTCCCTATTAATGGGGTTACTTGAAGTTACTGTGGTGTTTTTCTTAGTTTATTTATTTGATTTAATGGCCCTATTTAAGTTCCTGTTTCACACTAAACTTGTCCTTCTGATTCTGTCTTACGTCCTGTCCCCATAACTTTGTTTGCACCAATAAATGTTGACATTAGTTAACTACTGAGACTCCCAACACTGAACTACAATTCACATCAGCCATTAATCAGTCAGACTTCTGGGTGAGATTTGTTTCTCTGGGCTTATAGTTTTCAAGCTGGGATGGTGCTTCTTTTTCCTATTTTACACTTGGATTCTGGAGAGCTTGATGTAACTGTATCTTGATTGGCTGTGCTGTGCTGTGCTCATTTGCTGCCTAGGAAGTAAGGTGTTAGAAGTTAACTGCCACATCCTTGGAAATCCTATCTTCTTTGCAGATCCTTCTTGTGGTTGTCAGGAGAAGCTGCTTTACCTGTTTCTCTTTTTTTTCTTTTTTTAAAGTTACTTTTCAAAAAAATTACAATGTGACAGTTTCAAAACATGTTAGTAGTACATTCACAATAATTGATACAATGTATATTGTTGTCCTCATTGTAGTTATACAGGGCACAGGGTGTAGACATGATAAATTTTCTAATGGTTATTGGTACAATAGATTTCTTCTCTTTGGTCTAAGAGAAGGTAGTTGTGTATATAGTCAAATGTTCCATAATTGCAGTATGTTACTGGCAAAACTGGCAATGTTGGATGCTGTTCATTTGAGCCTTTTTCAACTCAGCATACTAAACTACCCTTACATTTTATGTGTCATGTTTAAACTTTTCTGCTGGGTGGTTAAGGACAAGTTAAAGCAAGACCTGTATAACAAAACATGTAGTTTTTGTATCTCCCAAAGTCAGTCAAATCCCCTCAGGATTTACTTTGGAACCATGTACAGTGCTTTGTAGAACTGTTGTCAGTGTCAGCCATCTGGATGAGTCACAGCCATTGCTTGACCAGTTTGCTCTCTATGAAAACCCAAGAGAATGTTTTCTCTCTAAGTGTCTCTCCTTAGGCACACTATGTACCTTCAATCCCTTTCCTCTGTGTCTTTCTCCTTTTGTAATGTGACAAAAGCTCAGATGAGGCACTAGTCACTCTGCTGTCACCGGGAAGGTACACCTGCCACTCTCAATGAAAAAGAGGGGAAATTCCATTTGGTTCACAGTTTTGGTGGGTTCATTCCATGGCCAGCTGACTGTGCAGAGATGCTGTGATGCAAAGGCTCAGGAGGAAGGCTGCTCATCCCATGGCATAGTGGAAGCAGAGAGAGTGCAAAGAATGTAGCCAGGGCATCCCAGTGACCACCTCTGTGGCCAGGCCACAGATCACAGCTGAGTGATCTGTACACTCAGCTACAAACTCAGGAATTGATTAATCCTCTGATGAGAATGATGCCCTGGGACCTTGTCCCCTGTTTGAACAGATGAGACCTGGGGAAGACATTCTAGGTCTAAACCACAACAGGTGATTTTTGTCTTCTCACCATATCACTGGGGATATAAAATGCCTCTTCCAGCCTCCTGAACCTCCCTTCATGGTGAACTGTGAGGAAAGTCATGCATCCCTAAGTCATCATTTCCCTGTTACTGCTGCTGCAGGGCTTCAGGTCTGGGGGTTGTGTGCTCCTCACGACACTGCTAGCAGCATGCTTTCTTGGATGAGAAGTGCTTTGTTGAGTCATAACAGATGTGTGCATTTGAAAACTAAACATGCATTTTCATGTATTTTTTCCTAACACTGTCAAATTATTCTGCTCTGTGGTGGTAACTTACAATGATGTCACTTTCTACATCTTGGTCTCCTCATCTGCAGGTTGTACACTTAGGAGAGCTGCAACCAAGAATATCCTCAATTGCGTGCAGCCCTACAGAAAGTTCAGTCCATCTTACTCCAGGGCAGGCAGGATGCTCAGCTTCTGAAGAATGACAGGAGTCAAAGAGCTCTATAGAGAGCAGCAAGGTCTAAGTGCCAGCACTACATTATCCTGGATCATCCTTGTTGGGGCCCAACTTCTGGGCCACTTTCTTGGCTATCTTGACTTTTCTGTGTGGTAGATGTGGCTTGTGGCTGAGCTGGGTTAAAACTGTACTTCCCAGAACTGAGGAGGTAGCTCAGTGATCTAAGTACCTGCCTAACAAGCATGAGGACCCAGGTTCTATCCCCAGCGTCTGAGCCAAGCCAGCCACTGAAACCGGGCTTGGTGGCACATGCCTACAATCCCAGCTCTGGGAAGGCTGAGACAGAAGAATCACTACTGGTCGGAACTGCATAGTGAGACCCTGTACCAAATAAATAAATAAATAAATAAATAAATAAATAAATAATAAATAAATAAATAAGCTATACATACTGAATTCTGGCTTTGTCTTCTGTAGCTGTGTAACTTAGCCAAGGTAATTATACTTGTCAGTGTCTCAGGGGATACCAGGGTATGAAAATACAATTTCTTATAGAATTGAGAAGATTAGATGTGTTGATTTAAACAGCATACTCAGTGCATAGCTGACACACAACAAATGGGAGTTATGATTTTGACTGTACTATGGAAAAATAGAATGATTAAGCTAATGCTTCCACATATTTCTGGAATAAAAGGATGAGATTGAAGAAGGAGAATGATAATAGAACAGGGAAATGTGCTAGGCACCATGACATGCCTTTGTTGTTTGATAAACAGAAGAGCTGGGTCTGAAGACATACAGTTTTGTCTCAGAACTCTGAGAGGATGTAGAAGGAGTGTGTCAAGTTTTAGATCAGCTTTGGCAAGATTGTGTCTCAAAACAAAATAAATGTTTTAAAAGGGCTGAAGATACATTCAGGACAGAGGCCTCAGGTTCTATGTCTAGTGCCACAAAAGCCAACCAACCAAACCACAGCCAGCCAACCAACCAACCAACCAACCAACCAAACAACCAACCAACCAACCAGTCAACCAACCTACCAACCAACCAACCAACCAACCAAACAAACAAACAAACAAAGAAACAAACAAACAAAAACACAGTGGAGTTATGCCAGTTGTAAGGTGTTTCTGGATGTCAAATGAACCTTAAAATTTGGCTATGTGACTGTCACAGAGGACAAAGCAATAAAGGGAAGATCTAAAGAAGTATGGACTGATCAGAGAAATGACAGTGCTCCCTGTTGAGTTCAGAAAAAGGCTTTGAACCCAAAGTTCTCCAGAGACCTCGAACCACAAACTACATCTACAACTCATGTACCCATACAATTATATCCACAGCAACATGTTCACTTGCATCACTAGATCTCTCCATGTACATCTATATCTCTATCTAGATACATCAGAGATAGACATATAGATGTGTAAGAAGAGTTTTCTTATGTGAACTTGTTATGAACTAATGCAATCATGAGAGGAGGCCAAGGAGTGGTGTGACATGCCATCTGTAAGCTGGAGGACCAGAAAGCCTCATTGAGGCAGTTTTGTCTGAGCCTGAACCTGAGCACTAGGGTAGAGGTGTGGGGCCAGCTATGGTACAAACCCAGAAGTCCAAGGCCTGTGGTGATATAAACATTGCTGTTCAAGGCAGAAGAAGATGGATAGCCTCTCTTCCTCTGCCTAGGTGGTACACACCTGTACTGGAAGGGCTGATTTTCTTCACTGCATTTACTGACTCCAACCATCATGTCTTCTGGAAGCACCCTCATAGACATCCCTAGAAATAAAGCTTCACAGGCCTTAGAGGTGCCCATCATCCTGTCATGTTGACTTGTAAAATTAAGTCTATAACCAGGGGAAACTTGGAAATAAGAAGCCATCCCCCACCTCACCACAGATGTTTAGAGAAGACAAAAGACAAGAGGAGGTTGGCCAGAGAGCAGGCTGTGGATACTCACTAGAGGAATGGGGAACTGAGAAGCAACTGCAGTGAAGTTCTCTGTCACCTGATTCCTCTATGGATAACTTGGGTTCCTGCAGCAGGAGATGAGAATGGATCTAGTACAGAAGCCTAGGCTTATAGTACCTCTGCACAGTTGGACCTCATTAGTTCTTTGGTCTTTGGCCAAACACAGTATAAATAGGTAGGACTCCTGACATCCCCAGAGGGCAATCAGATGCGACACAAACAGATAACACAGAAATATTAATACCTGCATCCTATATTGATATTAATGCACAGATTCCCAGAATTCCTGTGAGAAATGGCTTGGGAGGGGACACTTGACAGCTTTGTTGCTTTTCTTTAACTCCATCACAATACCAAAGGTGCACAATTTAGCCTTAGTTTACAAATACTGCAACCATGTGCAAGAGTTGGGGGGTCACTTCACTAGGATATGTAAAATCTAAAAGACTTCACAGGGCTATTGAAACAAAGTTATTCTAAAACAAGCAGGTGAGGCTGGTGAGATAGCTCATGGACAAAAGCCACTTAGGCAAGCTTAAGCAAGTGCAGGGACCGTGGTTCAATCTCTGGCACCACGTGCTTCACCAGTCCTGTCCTCAGGGTGGGCTGAGCCAGCTAGAGTCCAGGCATAGAGGTGTACACCCATAATCCTAGCACTGGGGATGCTGAAAGCAGGAGAATCACTGAGTCCAAGCTGTGTAATGAGACCCTTTAACAATGAAATACCATAAATAAATAAATAAATAAATAAATAAATAAATAAATACCAAGTAGTCGCTCCATTTCTTCCCAAAGGCCACACTTCCCCTGTAAAGGAAGGGCAGGTGGGTGAGCAAGTTAGCAGAGCTGGGAGGGGAGCGGAAGTAGCCCCAGTACCTCTGGCGGCCCAAACCAGGGTTATAGCTTCACATCAAAAGCTGGGCTGTGGGCACCATGATTAGAATCATAAGTTCCAATCACACAAAGTTGTGAAATTTGAGAAATGAAAAATATGTCTTCCTGGAGTTGAGCGAATGCAGGTACTCATCCAAAGAGGTCCTTAAACTGCTTTTTTGTATTTGGGATTTGGCCAATCTTATTAATTCTCATATCTCAATACTTGCATTTTTAAAATAACAGCTCTGTTCCACTTTTCTACAGAAAGTTTTGGTGTTTCAGAAAGAATCAATATGTGTAGTTTCTTTGCATAATCTCTGCCTTGTGGTATTTCCATGTTTGGGGTTTCCATTATGAGAAAACAAGTGTGTACAGCTTTGTACTTAAACTGCCCACTTGGGAATAATGGTAGCCATGACATTTTGGTGTGAATCTTTTCATTGTAGACTATTCCTGGTATAAATGATGCTGCAAAGCCCATATTTATATATATAGTACTGAGATACATATAGTGATATGTCCATGACTCAATGTATTCAGCCAGAAAATTCGGGAAACTAGAGGGCATGAGGGGCTTCTATGATTTTCTTTGTTTATTGTTTTAAATAAACATATCATGTTTTGTCTAAAGAATTTGCTTTCCTATTTTATTCAATGGAAATACCTAGTTGAAAAAAGCTGATTTCATGTTTATATTTGTATAAAACTTATCCATAACTGCAGGTACTACTTTGCAGGTGGAGGTAAAGGTATTTCCTCTTAATATTTTAAAGAAATTTACTGTTAGGACAGGGCAGCTTCAATTTTGAAGGTCACAGTATCTTTAAAAGTTTCAGCAAAGGGTCAACGAGATAGTTTAGCAGACTAAGTGCCTGCTCAGGCAAGCGCAGGGACCAGGGTTCGATCCTCAGCACCCCATGCCATGCCAGCCCCACCCCTGGGTGGCCTGAGCTGGCCACAGAGGCCAGGTTTGGTGACACATGCCTGTAATTCCAGCACTGGGGAGGCTGAAAACAGGAGTATCACTGTGTCTGAGCTGAGTGGTGAAACTGTACCAAATATGTAACAAAGAAGAAAATTTCTTGGTGAAGAAAAAATTAATAGTTTTCAATCTTAGCTGGAAAATGAAAATTCTCACCTAGCAGCTAACAGATTGGTCTTCCCAGCCATGAGATTTCATTGCTCATCTTTAGGGCTTTGAAAAAGATAGAGATAAAATTAGTCTTTTGTTGTCTTCAGCACTAAATCCCACCTTTGACAGTCCACTAATTAGCTTCTAATGTTTCAGTTGGTTCTATTATTTCTTAAAGTGGAAAAAATCTTGGGGGCATCCTGTCCATGCAAAAGACTCGAATAAGTTCAATTCTTTTCCCTCCTTCCTTCCTCAGTGTCCCCAATAACCACAAAACCACACGTCCCTGTTCTTCTCTCTACCTGGAAAGGTGAGGCTCAGCAGTCCCATATAGAAGTTACTCAGCTCTCAGAAGGGTTGAGAGACCCCTGTAGTAGCTTCTATGAGATAGCTCCTCATTATCACCCAATAGCTGCTGAGACTCAAGGGCTGGATAAGGAAACCAGGTGCATCAGCCAGGGTCCCAGGGACAGGCTAGGCAATGAAGTTTTCCATTTGAACAAATGCTAGAAGATTCATCACAGTGTGGAGTGTCCCCTTATAAATACTATCAAGAGGGTATCCTGGACAGGAAACCAGATGTTGCCCAAGGTTTGTGAGCATTGTCAAGATATGTTGGAGACTCATCAGACAACACACTCACATATGAGCAGAGTGGAACATCTGTTGCATTGCTTTACCTTCTCTATACCAGATATACATTCTCTTATGAAAGTTGATTCTCCCAAGCCCCCTCCATGTGGTCTTGCTTGGTTCCAGCTCAGGCTCCAGGAGGGCTGTAGGTGATCAGGTCTAAGCTAATCAGCACATCATGTTTTCCAGAGCACAGTGACTGGCTCTGGGAAGGCGGCACTCAAGACCACCTAGTTGTTGCAACTCAGGACTTAGGGATTGGAAAAGGAAGATCTTGTTCTTGTTCTGTGGATTTGTAGCTAAGTAAGTGTGATACTTTGCAGAGGCCTCCTTGTCTACACTTTCAGAGACGAAGTGTAGTAGAGAGCAAAAACATGAGGAAGTGAGTCCTGGTGGTAGGCTGAGCCTCTGATTCAATTTCTACCCTGAGCTTTTCACCTAAATATACATGTCTAAGTGACTTTGGGTTGGATTATCTGTTACTTGTGTAAAAAAGTACCCACCAATCAAGATTATAATGTCAACATCATATGTAACTGAAAGATGAAAGGCACCATTTTATGGGGGTTCTGCAAGGTCTCTGCAATCAAGATTGTGGCTCCAGTTCTGGGTTAGGGGGCAAGGAACAGTATAAATTATTGAAATGAATATAATCAGTCTATCAAATAATTAATTCATTTGGACTCCTCTACTAGCTTTAGAGAGATGAAGATTTTTTTATGTTTTTTTTTTTTTTTCCCTTTTCTATATCCTGCTATCTCCAGGGATTGCTTTTGGCAAGGGTTAGGTACATAAAGTGCTTGTTGGCATAGAGTAACAATTTTTGATAATGTGTTAGAGTAAGTGGCTAATCATTTAAGTTTCCTGTAGGAAAACTGATCATAGTATGTATCTTTTTTGAACTCTCAACTTTGTGGAGATTTTGCTAATACACAATACCTCTGCTTCCTCCAAAATGCAAAGCACTAGAGAAAGCAGAGGGCCTCAGGGCTGAATGGTCCTGTGTAAGGCTCAGGTCTCAAGTCCCTTCTTTCAGCAGTGTGACCTTGGCACAAGCCTTTAATCTCCCTGGGCTGAAGCTTTCTCATAGGCAAATGAGGCTAATAATGTTAATCTCATAGATTCAGTGTGAGGATTAAATGTTTTAATGTGGGAGGTCTGCAGCCAAGAACCTCCCAGGCAGTGACTGCGAGAACTGTGCACTGCGTTGTGAGAGAACCAGCCCAACGCTGAGTCCTGGTTAAAGGAAGTAGCTTTAAAAGTTATGAAAGCATTTCACTAACTACTTATTCTTGTTTGTATCACCTGCCCAATATAGTCACTTCAAGTTATTGTGGATATATATATATATATATATATATATATATATATATATTTATATATATGTCAAATAAGCTTTACTTATTTTGAATTATAAAACAATGTATTTTAATTGAACATTTATACAATATAAAACTTGTGCAGTACAAGAAATAGTTTCTTTAGATGTCTACCCTGTGCCTTTTCTGTACTTCAGATATAGCAATACTAGTAATTGAGATGAGGTCATCTTTTTTTTTTATTATGTAGTACAGGGTCAACAGAGTGTACAGGATCTCACTACACAGATCAGACTCATAGTGGTTGAGTCTGGCTTCCCAAGTGTGGCTTCCTTATCCAGCTCTTGAGTCTCAGCAGCTATTGGGTGATAATGAGGAGCTATCTCATAGAAGCTATGACAGGGGCCTCTCAATACTTCTGAGAGCTGAATCCCAGCTTCCCAAAAGCTGGGATTACAGGCACACACCACAATGCCCAGGCTCAATCACCATCTCAGCACACCCCTGGGGGCAGGGCTGGCACAGCATACTGGGAGTTGAACCCCAGTACCTTCATCTGCCTATGAAGGCACTTTAGTCCACTGAGCCATTTGGTCAGCTCAGGATGAATTCATCTTGATATTCTTGAATGAATTTTGAGTTTATGGATTGTATGTGTGTATGTGTATGCACATGTAGGGTTGTGTGTGAATCTTACTAAATATAAGGTTCTCCCACTTGCATTTCTCCAAAATAGTATATCATAAGCATTTATAAAAATAGAATACACATAGGCATAATGAGAAGTCTCATTTTGTGGAAATTTGCAATGAAGATGTCCTGGCATCCACAGTCGCACTCTGCCAGCCACAGAGATGATGCCCTGGGAACTTGGATCATCCGATTGTAGCACTTTGCCAACATTCATGACCAGTTAACAGATTTAAATGCAGAACTGCTTTAAATTTAGGAATATATAATCCAGTCTAAAGATATATCTTAATTTTTTAAGAGTAAGCTATGAAACATGCTTTTTTTTTTCAGTTAGAAAGGCATTTTTTTCTTTTGTTTTGGCTGTGTTTAGGAGAATCCTAGCCTGTACAGTTTTAAATAAGTGAGTGTACCATATTAAAAATTTGTAGAATAGAAACAAAGAGAGGTTTATGTTGGCTTAGAGCCATATTCTATATACAGAAAGGCACTGAAGGGTCAAAATCAGTTGCAGCTGATGAAATATTAAAGAATTCTGATTTGAAATCAATATTAAATTCAATTCATGCTATGGTTTGGGTCCAAATGTCTTTCCAAACCCTCAGGAGCTTTCAGATGGGTCCTTTTCTGAGTTAGCTGGATCTAGCTTGTGATTGATAGTACAACGCTGGGATTAAAGGTGCTGGGACAGAGGGTGAGCTATCCTGGGATCTGTCCTCCGACTGGATTGGCATCACCTTAATGCCAGCAGTCTGGGTAAGATTTGTTTCCCCCTTTTGCTCTTGTTGCTTTTTCTGTCTTCCACTACCATGAACTGTTGCTCCTCTGCCCTGCACCACCAGATGGTACTGCATGAAATCTTCACAAACTGTGAGCTAAATAAATCTTTCCCCCTTTAACTTTGGGCATTGGGCATATTGTTTCAGCAATGAGAAGTGCAACTAAGACAATATTTTAGAAAACTCTTTATAACTTTTATATTTAAACCACTTTATTTAAGATGAAAGAACTAAGAGAACTGAAAATCTTTATGTTACTAAGATTCACTTAGCTCTTCTGTGATACAATAGACAGTAGAACCTAAATAACTGGGACAGTAAAGACAATGGTGATAATAACATGATGATGCAGAGTAAAAATATAAAGTATACCATTATATATTATTAACATATGTTATAGTACTACATATGTATTAATTTAATTGTTATTACTCTACACTGATCATTGTTTGAGACTTTATATTGTTTACATTTCATAGGTACTCTGAGAGTTTGAGAGGGAGATCTTATTTCCCCATTTTTGCAAATGAGAGGCTGAGGATAAGATGGGGGTACAGTATGTAGTAGCATTTGACTGGCACTGCATTTGAGCTCAGGCCTAATTGACTTTAGTTTTATGTTTTTATTTATTTGGTACAGGGTCTCGCTATGCACTCAGACTCACTGTGATCTTTCTATTTCAGCCTCTCCAGTACTGGGCTTACAGGTGTGTGCCACCATGCCTGGTCTCTGACTGACTTTAAAACATGAACTGTTTCAGAGAAATAATTTTTATGTAGATAGTAAGGGTGTTGAAGTAATGTAATAAGATATGCTTTCCTCTTCATATTGTTGCCATGGTCATTGTCCATAGAAATAGACATTTTTCATGGTTAGTGTGAAGTTTTTTTTTTTATTCACATGTTCTCAGTTGCACCTAGAACCAAATCTGCTGATGTAAAATGAAAATAAACATAAAATTCGGAGACTCCAAACAAAGACATTTATATTCCAACCAATATCCGTGGGAAGTTAGAAAGGCTTCAGTTTCACAGAGAACTATCTGAAAGGTAGTGAGCAGGTTGGACCCCATGCCTGCCAGACTGAAATCTTGCCTTGCTATCTTTTCCTGCCTGCGATTGCTTTTATCTTTTTCTCCAATTTTTTCCTTGCCCTTAAGACTCTAATGCCCCATTCTCCTTCCTTTACTCTTAGAAACATCACAGACACAAAAGAGTTTATTAGAAATGTCCTATCTTCTTGCCACTTCAGGGAAAAGCTCTCCCCCAGCCCTATCCCCTCTTTCCAGCACTGGAAACACAGCTTCTCAGCTGGTTCTTGTCTCCACCTTAGACCCCTCAATCAAAATTTCACCTCCCTTGTGGTCCATGCTAACACAGATCCTTGTCCATCTTTTCACAACTTCTTCTGCAGCACTAAAATCTATTTAACTCTCTTTTATCTTAATATTTTCATTCCCTTTTAACCATACATACCCCCTTCCCCTGAACTGCTCTCTCTCCAACAGGAAATGACCAATATCTGCCATATCTGCCCTGCACCTCCATCCACAGTTGGGTTAGGCTCTTGCCTCTCTCATGGCCAGTTCCTCTGTTCCACAGGCACTCACCTCTGGAAGGGGTGGACCATGTCCTTTCTGCTAAGCCAAAGGATGCCTCTTCATCCTCATCTTGTTTCTCCTTTCTATGGTACCACACATCTGTCAACTATAATAACTATATCCAGGACCATCATGCTGAGCACAACCCCAGATCTTCTTACATCTTAAGACAGGGTCTCACTAAGTGCCCAGCTTGCTCAAGACAGGCTCAAAGCTGTAATCCTTTGCCTCAGCCCCCCAAGTACTGGGATTGTAGACATGCAGTGGTCAGCACAATGCCTGGTTTTTAATTTTTGAGCCACTTCCCCCTGCTGCTTTCATCAGTCCAAACCCTCTGGGTTTCCTCCCTGCAAGTCCAGAGATCCCTGATGCCCTTCCTTCCTCTGCCTGTGTGCAACAGGTATGGGTGGCTCCACTTCACCTTCTCTTTCCTTTTATCCCTCAGACCCACTCCATGAAGAGCCCTATGGACCCCTGAGCCTCATCTCTTCCTTCTCAGTCTGGTCCTCACTCACCCAGGTCCCCAACTGCCAAGCAGATGTCTCCACTCCAAGACATTCTTCAGAATTTCTACGTCAGTGGGTCTAAAGCCATCCTTCCTTTAGTTTTTTCTCAAATGCAATACTGAATCCCAGAGACCTTCTCTGGCCTGCCACGAGTGCAGCCTGTCACCCAGGGCCAGGCCCACCAGTGAGACCTCCTCCAACCCTCTGCCAGTACAGCCTACTATCATCAGCCAGTGCCAGGCCTGCCAGGTGAGACCTCTTCTGGCCTGCTATCAGCACTGCTTATCATCAGCCAGCACTGGGCCCACCGAGTGAGACCTCCTCCGGCCCACTGCCAGCGCAGAATATCACCCCACACAAGGCCCACCAGGTGAGACTTCCTCCGGCCCTCTGCCAGTGCAGCCTATCCAGCACCAGGCCCACCAGGTGAGTGAGACCCCTCTCCCCCGGCCTACAAGCAACTCAGCCAACCCAGCAACCTGGAATGAACAAACAACCTGCGGGCATGCAATCTTGAACCAAAGATCACAGCTACTCAAAATGATACAGTCAAGGAGCAAAATGCAATCTTAAGTCCTGAGCCTACCTGTAACAAATACAGGAGACACTACCATACAAGAAATTGGGAATCATGCAGCTGAAATCTCTCAATTCATAGCATCTGAGGTAAACAAATGCAGAAACATATAGAGGAACTTGGATTGGAGATAACCTCTGAAGTTAAAAAAGAAATCTTTGAATTACTAGACACTGAAGCTAAAAAACAGCTGCAGAAAAGCATCAAGGGAATCAGATTGGAAATAATCTCTGAAGTTGAAAAAGTGAAGTGTAAATTAATAGCATCTGAGGTAGAACAACTGCAGAAAGGTAGAGAGGAAATGAGAGCAGAAATAATCTCTAAAATAGAAAAAGAAAGGATAACTATAATGGAAGACTTAATAAATGCATCTAAAGAAGACATTGATAAAAAATTAGAGGAGATTAGAAAAATTGTGGAATCCATGAATGAGCAATATAAGAAAGAAATAGACCACATGAAACAAGTTCAAAGAGATATACAGGAAAATAAAATTTCAATCACAAGCTGGCAACACTGTATGAACGAAAGTGAAGACAGGATTTCAGATCTTAAA
>PVKN010021789.1:0-15426 GCA_004027915.1 Capromys pilorides
ACTGAAGGAAGAAAACCCCCCAGATGTGGTGGCACAAGCCCAAAGGCTGTAGCCTGAAGGAAATGAAAAAGGAAAAAGAGAATGTGCCCGAGTTTGGAAGCACTCCAGTTTTCACCATCGCCTTTGGACGGCAGTCTCATTTCTTCAGTCTTCTAACACAGACTCACAGTGCAGCAGCAAGCTCCAGGCCTTTGACCTTGGACTGCTGCGGCATCTTCGATCGCTCTTGTTCTATGACTTGCATCTTCCTAGTTAAAGCTTCTCCAGCTTTCCTGTGTGCAGAGAGCTTCTGTGCAGCCTACCGCCTGTGATCTCATAAGCCTACTTAATACAATTTCTTGCATAATTGTAATATATCTTCTATTGGTTCCACTCCCCCGGAGAACCCTGCCTAATACATAGTCCATCTGAGCCTCCCAAATTTCCTCCTCCTTGGACACTGTGGAGCTCCATTCTCTCTGAATCTCCTGGCTCTGCTTCCCTGGACAATGAAAAGTTCCATTCTATGGGAACCTGCCAGCCTTTCCTCCCTCTGGAGAGTTCCAAGGTGTCTCCATGTTCCTGGAGAACTCCAGGCCTTTTGAGCCCCCTGACTTCTCCTCCCCTGCCACCAGACACTGCAGAGTTCCAGCCTGTCCGGAACAGACTTCTTGCTGGACACTGAAGAGTTCCTGTCTGCTTGAGCCCCCTTCCTGGACCCGGGGAAGTTCCAAGTCTGCACCATCAGTGCTTTCAAACATGGGATTTCCTGGGCCAGTTCTGTAGATGGCCCAACTAAGATGAGAGGAAAGCGATGACAGGAAGGCCAGGGCAGTTGGGCAGAGACTCAGAGAGGAGCTTGTTTGCCCAGATGAGGCATGCCCAGAGAACACACAGGAGGGCCTTGGAAGGCAGAGTGCAGCAAGGCTCTGCCCTGAAGTGCTCAGGGACAGTGGGGTCAGTTGCTGCTTCACTCCTTCACCTGGGCACTGAAGCAGTCACCTGGACTCAGTAGACCCTCGACCATAAGTGTGGCTCTGGGTGGATAGAAGAGCTCAAGAAGAGCTCAAGTCCTTGTGTTTGGACTTGAAAGAGAGAATCAGACATGGGCTCAATTTGCCCTTACTCTCCTCTCCAGAAGTTCAGCTTCCCCATCTGACTGATGCTCACTAGTGTCCAGCCAGCACCAGAGGTTGAAGGCATCTGGCGTGGACTTCAGCATCTCCCAGTACTGCATGGATCTGGGTCCAATGATCCATTCCTGATTCCATGCACTCAGTGGTTCTGCCTCCCCACCAAAACCTGACCCATGGAGTTGTCTCAGCACAATCACTAATGGTGCCCTGTTGGTTCATGATAAACTGTGTGCTCACCTAAGTGTGAACTGAAAGGAAAATGTGGAGGGATTACAAAAATGGTTAGTGGGATTCAGTGTTCTTTGTACAGAATGAAAGCACCACGCATTAATGCTATCTCTTTTCCCGAGGCTGTTTCCTTGATGCAGATTTCCAAGGATTAAACCACTAGAGTCATGGCCCATGCACAGAGGAGAGAGTCGTGGGAAGTAGTACTTTAATGAAAGCAGAGAAGAGTAGAATGGGCCTGTCCTGGCTAAGGAGATGCACAGAGCAAGATGCACTATCACTGCTGGGTGCAGGAAGTTGTTGAAGTTGGAGGTGGGGTGCCACCCCTGGTCCACACAGGAAGCCGAGGGTGCACGGGTGAGGACACCTAGCTTGCTCCACTTTGCTTTCCTCCTGATTTCTTTATCTGTCATCACCTGGTGACAAGGTAAGTACCTGCCTCCAGCTCTGGGAGCCTGGGTCAGCCCGGGAGCCTGGCCCTAGCCGGTGCCTCTCATGGTTCCTTTTGGTGGCTACAGGAAAATGGCGGAAACTACCAGAAGATCACCTATAAATAAGAGACATGAGGGGAGGTCAAAGGATTCAGTAATTATTTTCCTGGAAAAGGTAGCCAATTTTGGAGGCCCACTTGACAAATAAGAGAAGATGCCCCCCAAACTAGTAGCTATGAATTCTCAAGTGGGTTGCATCATTTGAGGACACACTGGGAAATCAGGTTAGGTACACTGTGGCTGCAATGGTGATTCTGTACATTTGCTGAGCCAGAGTCAGGGCCTGCTTAGCTCCCGGTTTGCAGGTCCTTCATCTAAAATGACTGGTATGGCACCTCCCAAAGCAAGAGAAGGTGATGGATGTGAAGCACTGGGAAGAGTATCTAGTGATAGCTGTACCATCACAGTGGTCACCACATTAGGCGTGGTGCTTAGGCTAGAATGGATCCTTCTGCAGGTCAGTGCAGGAGCGGACAGCTGGACTGAGTGCCTGAGCCGACACCACACTGCACATAGCTGTGTCCCATGGATGTTCTTGTACTCTGTCTTTAGTCCTGCAACGCACAGCAATTCCATTGTCCAAACTTTCTGCACCCTAGTTGGCTCCTTCCCTTCAGTAAGAAGACCTGAGCATGTTATGGATTCTTCCTGCTTTTCAATCTGCCCCTCTCCCCATTCAGCTCCTTCTCAGCTCCTTTTCTGAGAACAAAACATATGCTAAATAATTTACTGGGACGCTTTATTCTTTCAGCAAGTCCTTAATAGCTCACTTCATTCTCTGCTTCTTACCAAAGATTCTGCAGTGGAAACTCTTGCACAGCTAAGAGGAGGGGCACATCACCTAGCCCACCCAGAGTCCTGGGCTGCCTGGTGTCCACCACACTCTCCCTTGGGGACAGACAATGGCCTTCTGAGAAAAGAGTTCTAGATCTTTAGGATTGTGGTTTCTAACTACTAAAGTGTTATGTCAAGGGAAAAAAAATGTAAATGCTATTCTCTCCTTAAGTTATCTAAGGATTTTAGAATTAAAGGTTAAGAAAACCTAGGCAGAATTTTTCTTTCAAGACACTCTAAAATGCTTTCAAGTTTAATTTTTTTTGTCTCTCTTCCTTTTTATTTTGTGGAGAGGACTTCCATTATAAATATACATTGTGTCATTCTTGTGTTTTCAGCTTTTCTCCCATGCCCTCAGATTTTTGCTGCCACTTTAGAAAATGAATGTGAAGATCTCGCCTAGGTCCTTGAGGACTGGCAGGCACTTGGCCAGAGGCCAGACGGATGGCCAGGGTGCGCAGGCTTCCCAACTCCAAATGCACTTCCTTGTCACTGTGAGACACAGAGCTCGGCTTCCCAGGGCCAAAGACACATGTCCCTGCGCTTGGGACAATTCCACACTAGACGCCGCACCAGCTCCCGCCTTCTGGGTGACAGGGAGGTCCCCTCTGCTCCTTCTGCCCTTCCTGTCATTATCATGATCATAGCCACTGGGGCAGAAAAGCAGTCTTGTCATTAAGACTCACACACATTAGGGTATTACTGCTGATGAATTATTAGTTATAATCTCATGAGTTTAAGTTTATTAAACAGTGAATACTTACCAGGAAAAATCACAAAAAAGTATTGAGTTTTTAATATTCATTGAGTATTTATAAAAAAGCATCAAAACTTTAAATATCAACTGGTTTTTAGTGTGCAAAGTCCAAAAGAACATCAGAAATAAATTTATGGGCTGGGGATTTAGCTCAGCAGCACAGCACCTTCCTGGCAAGACATAAATTCACATATAAACTATAATGAAAATATCAATAGCACTGTACCAAAAAAAAATCCTTATTTCAATTGTCACAGCTAAGGCAGCGTGCACACGTGGCAGAAGCACGCCCCATGCACAGCACATGCATCGCTTGACCTGACAGCACATGTCCTTTGCTTTTCTGGCATTTTTGTAGGACATAGTTATCTGGTCATCCCTGGTCTTGGTGTTTTGTCAAAAGGTTCTTATTATATAGTTAAAAGGAGCATAACATATCAGTGAAATTATTAAATTCTTGATATGTATTCAGCATAGACATCAACATTTTCATATCAGTTGTATACTTTTTACAAAACCGAAAACATAACATCAGAGATAAATTTCTGTATGAACTACAATGAAAATACCAATAG
Source organism: Capromys pilorides (assembly GCA_004027915.1). Taxonomy (NCBI): domain Eukaryota; kingdom Metazoa; phylum Chordata; class Mammalia; order Rodentia; family Capromyidae; genus Capromys; species Capromys pilorides. The sequence continues at coordinate 4,001 of PVKN010021789.1, forward strand.
GATACCCCACAAAATAAGCTTTGCTTCAACCGTCACACCCCAGGCAGCCTTCACACATGACAACTGCATGCTCCATGCACACTTCTCACTTGCACTGACAGCACGTGTGCTCAGCTTTCCTTTCCTATCTGGCAGCCTTGTCACCCCTCTTCTTGGTTTGCCAGAAGCTCCCTACTATTATACAACATGCATTTAGCTATGAAATGAGATGCCAATAAAATGAAATATCAAATATGCAATGGGTGCTTAGAATAGACATCAACATTTTCACATCAACTGTTTATTTGCTTACAAAACCTAAAAGTTAACATCAAAAATAAAAACCTATGTGAGCTACAATGTAAACACAAACAAAATTCTACCATAGAAATAAGCTTTGCTCCAACTGTCACACCCAAGGCAGTCTTCACACTTGACAACTGTGTAGTCCATGCATAAGTCTCACTTACGCTGGTAGTGCATGTGTTTTGTTTGCCTGTACTTTCTCATGGGGCACAGTTGACATCTCTTTCTTCTCCTGTTGTCCTAGCAAGTCTCTGTTGTGCTGCAGCTGCCTGTTCACCTCTCGGCTCACTCGTGCTCTGCAGGGCTTTTTGTATAACATGTTTTTTGCAGAAACATTCTGTTTCTCTACTGTAAATGATCTCCTAAGAGCTGTGGTCTCCTCTAAGAAATTGCTCCATGATATTTTGCATTTGTTGTTTTCTTTGTAGCCTATCAAACTATTTATGCCACATATATTTAGGGTCAAGTAAAACACAACCGTTGGCCAGTGCTTTGTGTTCCAATCATAGTTGCTACATAACTCTTTAACGACATCTATTCCACATTTGGTTTCGCTGTAGAAAGTTTCCACCTCAGGCTTCTACTTCACCAAGGTTTCCTTATTAAAATGTCCTTCATAGGGAAATGTCCACATCAGCAGTACCAATTTGCTCTTCTTTGACATAAGTAAGGTCAATGTTATATCTTTCTGAAATTCAAAGATTGAACTGTACAATTCTCTTATTTAAAATTGCAACATTTTCTTTGGAATTTCTGCTTTGATCCTGAGTATAGTTCCTGTGTTGGTCAATGTGTACCCTGTTAGCAAATGTAACATCAATTGGAAACTGGTAAAACAAAAGTTGAATGTCATACTCAGTTTAGTTTGGGCAGTGGGCACAACTAAGCTGCTCACAGCATCATTCAGTTTACTGCTATACAAACAAGGACCTGATTGATGGTTGAGTTCCAGGATAAATGTCTCCATCGAAAGCATAAGAAGTCATCTACAAATGCATGAATTTTTATGCCATGTTTTGACCCACTGCTTTCCATAAGCCCTGGGCATTCTGGCGATCACCATGAGAAATCTATGAATGCTTTCAGTTCAGACTTATGAAAGCTCTCAGTGCAGCCAGTAAGGTGTCATAATAAATACATTTTTAATATGGCTATTGGCACATTTCAGCCGTTGTGTATTTCACACCATCTTGTAGCATTTCATCTGTTACAGTTTCCAATGGTGAATGGCAGCCCTGGCATTCTCTCCAGTACCTTTCATCCCTGCCAAGACCCCCACTACATTTTCGGACCTAGCTCTAACATTGGAACAACCTGTTTTGTTGGGTGACCATTTTGCAACATTTTGTCTCATCACATATGTACTCACATTGCAGTTTTTTTTGTCATCCATATCAATGAGATCTGCAGTCCCTCCTCCTGTATCAGTCAATTCTTGCTCCATGTCATTGTCACAGGAACTTTGGCTCATAGGCCAGCATCCAAGTCATGACTACCCTCCACCCCCCACCACTCTGCTGCTAGGAAAGCCTGCGTTTTACCCTGATGGGTCCTCTTCAGCATCCATGCGTGAGTCACCTAATGATTCACTCTTTACCTCCTCCCAAACTTGCAGATCTGGCTTGTCATGTGCCACTGTACTGAACTGGGCTACTTCTACCAGAAAAAGATAAAAAGAAAACTTTTTCTTAATAAGTCCTGGAGTAGTGGGGGTCTGTAGGATCCTTGTGAAGCTCAGGTAAATTTATACAAGACCAGTGAGCTGGAGCATCACGCTGGGTCCAAGTCCCGCTTTGACACTTCTGTACATGTGCACAGCCCTTGCTGTTCCTCATGGCGGGTGGGTAAATACATAGATTGCTCCCTGTATCCTTCAAGAAAAGTTATTGGGATGTAGCCAACAACAATAATACTAAAGCACAAACTTACAGTAGAAATTAAAGGATGGGTCCACTGGACCCAGGCTTATATCTCTGAAGCTAAAATCTCTCCTTCCTCCCTATATTCTCACTATTTTTGCCTCTATATCATCTTTTCGTTTTAAACATCATGTCACCCACAGCACAGGGTAGTTAGTTCTCCTAAACTTTTATTCTTTGTCAAAGTAATTACATACAAGATATTGACTACAAATAGAATAAACCCATGGAGAATAAAATAAGTTACATTTATTTGGAGCTAATTAGGATTGAAAATGTGCTTTGAGATCTTACAAAATTGCGGCAGCTTTATTTACAGTTCTAAACAGCAAAGGCATTGGAAGTTGCATCATGTGTCAGTTAGAAATTCTGATTTGCTGGCAGCTATCAAGCTGTCAAGAAAGGAACTGGGTGTGGTCTCAGTCTCTGGACAGTTTGATGAAGGCATCTGGTACAGAAGGTCAGCAGAGGCAGAGATGATGTTTCAGGATCCAGCAGCTTGAGCCAGCGCGAAGGTCAGGTTGAACACAGAGCTGGGGGGATGCCTGCTCCTCTGTCTGAAAGCCGGTGACCAGTGGCCTCTCCTCTCTGTCCTAAGTGTCCCAAACCAGGGCTACTGCATCTGCTCTCCTTGATGAGCAGAGCCTGCACACAGGGCAGCTCCTGTGCACTCCTCTCCCTGCCCAGGCCACATAGTTTCAGGGGTCCAGCGTAGCCAGTCAGCCGAGGGTTATTCTGCTTAGTGAGGATGAAAATCACAGGCAGCGCCTGCAGATGTTAGTGCCAGCAGCTCCCCACACCTAGTGTCAGCTGCTCTCCTTGACATTCTCCTGACAGTCAGAGCTGGCAGCTGCCCCAGCAGCAATCCCGCAGCTCTTGACAGCTCTCTGGCTGCTAACCATCCTCAGGGACAGCAGCCCTCAGTGCTACCATCTCTTAGTTATCTGCTCCAGCTGATAACTATAGTTATCAGCCCCAGCTCTACTTGAGGCAGAAATCCCAAAGAGGCAAAATAAAACCATCTGAAGAGGCGTCGTTGGGAGTTACACTGCAAGGTAAGGGGGAACCATGCATGGCTGGAGAATTAACTGGACCGGGACGAGGAGGCGAGGCTGCCATAGCCCAGACAAAGTCTTCCACAGCAGTCCTGGGCATCTGGTGTTGGCAGCCTGGCTGCACTGGCAAAGAAGTGGCACCTGGCTGTGTTCCAGAGAGGCAGCTGCACATAAGGGGCTAAGCACAGGGCACAGTGATGAGCCAGGCCACTGTCGCCCACTGTCACCAGGGCAGGCAGCTTCAGTCATCAAAGATGGAAAGAGAAAAATAGTTAGAAGTGCTTTGTGGGGAGGATGAGGCCCCTGTCTTGTCTGACCACCAGAGCTGGCTTGGCATCTGCTCACTCTTCCTTACTTCCTGCACCCTGAGACCCAACCCTGACCTTGGGGAAGATCTGAACTAGCAACTGGGATCTGTCATCATCCTTGGGATGGTGCTGAAGCCCACTGAGCCACACTTTGAGCTTTCTTGATGTTTCAGTGTCTTCTGGTGTTAGAGTCCGATTTTCTTCCTTGGCATACTCCCGCATTCTTCAAAAATCCCTAAGGAAGATCACTTCTAAGCTCCGAGAGTATAGTTAACCTCTTCTCAGACTTGGCAGACTGAAGACCAGGTGGAGGCTTCCAGGTTCTGCAGCACAGTCCCCAAGTTTAACTGCAACCTTCTGTGAGGTTGACTTGGGCAAGACTTTCCAGCACCATCCTGTTTGTCAAAAGTAGCATTGTTCTCAAAGAAAACCCAGCTCAGCTGGTGCTGCTGGCCTTGGCAAACACAAGACAGGATGCCATAAAGAAAAGGTAAGACACAGTGTGGCATCTCCAAGCACCAGGGCACCTAGAAACATCTTACATTTACACTGGTCACTCCAGGGATTTCGACCACTGAGGAACCAGAGAACTTTGACCATGGATATTTGCCCCAACTGATGGTCCTTTACCTGATCTCCTCACTTGACCGCCCATCCAAGCCCTCAAAAAGGCTTCATTTTCCTCTGTACTCCACAGCCTTTTCATCCTCTGTCTGCCTGGACCAGGCACAATAAATTCCATGCCATGTTAGTTTACACCAGCCTGGTAGTCTCTGCTGGTCCCTGCCTCCAGCTGTTCCTTACAACCTCCTCCTATAAACTCCCAGAAAAAAATCTGCATGTAATAAACATTCTCAGACCCAAAGGAGAGACTGGAAATTGGAAACAAGTATAGCAAGTGCATGGCCTGCCAAGGGCATGAAGGGTCCTGGGGGTCAGATGTGGGCCACAGGCGGGGCACACTCAGTACTTCAGATAACAGAAGGATAAGCTGAATGGTAGCCAAAATGGGTAGGAAAGACAGAAAAGTGCGAGGTAAAGCTGAGAACAACTTCACACATTTTCCTGAATCTTTCAGAGGCTTGAGGCTGGAGCAACAAGCATGTCAGACGAGAGCATGTCACCAGCACATACTTGCCTGGCGCAAATGCCACTGGACTCCAGGGAGGATTTTCTAAAATTCTTGCTGAGCTGCAGCAAGTGTGGGCTGTCCAGAACCTGGGGATTTGGGGGTGGAGAGGATCCATCAGACTGAAGGCTCCTCCTCCTGGCTCACATGCCAACCAGTGTCTTAAGAAAGGGCCACTCCAGCACAGCCTCCAAGGGAAAGTCACAGAACTGTCCAGGCCCCCACTCTGTTCACCACCAGAGCAAGACAGGGTGACAACCTCCATGGTCTTTAGGGCAGGTAGTAGGGACAGGAGTACCCGACCGCTATGGAGCAAGATGCGCTGGGCTAGAGCTGCAGCTGAACGTCAGGTCTCAGAAAAGCCCAGCGCAAGCTGTAGACAGGTTTCGCCAGAACCAGGCCCACCATCCCTATACCATGAGGCCACAGACAATCAGGGACAGGCCAGGTGTCAGGACAGGCCAGGGCCAGGCCATCAGACAGACTAAAAGCCGAGGGAAGAGGAAGTACGGGTACAGAAGTGCTCAGAAGAGCCAGGGCCCAAGAATCTAGGGCCTATTTGCACAGCACCGTGGACCCGGGCCATGCAGCTCCTGCTCAGACAGCCTTGATTCTCAGTTCAGCTTAATGTATGCCCTGAGCAGTTCACCAAATCAAAGTATTTAAAAGTCAAATAAATAGAAATAAAACCCCAAAATCTAACAAATTCAATAGAGTTAAGTTAAAAGGCAAGAACAAATAAGGATAGAACCTCAATGAGCTGGTTGAGATGTGCCATACTAGTCAGACCCTAGGGGAACAAAACTACCATGGCTCCTTCAGAAGTCTGAATGTGTTACATTGTCTCTCAGCATCTAGTACTGGTCATAAAGAGCTCCATCCCTTTGTACAGGACTTGCTCTTGTCACTGATTTGATTGTTCTTTTTCTTATATATATCTCACAACATCCAAGTGGTGTGGAGCGCAGCCCCTACAACTCCACGGTTTTGCTCCAAGGCATAAGCCCTATACACCACCTGCTAATGGGCACCACGACTACCGCAGGCACAGTGATGCTCCTGCCTACAACAGACCACGTGCATGATAAGGATCCCATAAGGTTCAGTGGACATAAAAAACTTCCACTGCCTGTGAGTCCATCACAGCCATGGTAATGACATGGTGCAAGGCGTCACTCTTGTGTTTGTGGAGATGCTAGGTAAACAGGCTTATCACGCTGCCAGATGTATCAACACATAATTCTGCACGATGTGCATGCCTACTAATATTCTTTTAAACTATGTGGCTGGTTAATGTATTCATTGTATTATTCTTTTACTCAATATTTCTGATATATTTCTACTTATGAAAAAAATCAATGTAAAGTTACCTATTGTAGCAGCAGTAGCCTTACACATTTTGCATTTTTTGGTTTCTTAATTCCAACAAGTGGCCACATTGCAATCTATAAGAATTTTATCAGACTGGGATGGCGAGATGGCTCGGCAGTCTAAAGTGCCTGCTTAGGAAAGCTTAGGCAACCGCAGGGACTGCAGTTTGATCCCCAGCACCACATGCTATGCCAGTCCCACCTCCAGGGCAGGCTGAGCCAGCCATAATATAAAAAAGAAGAATTTTATTAGACTATTCAAATGTATCCAAATTACTCCTTTAATTTGAAAAAGATTTAATAAATCAATTTAAAGAATAAATCACCCATGGGCCATATGTTAGCATCAATATATTAGAAAACACCATTTTCACATCTGTTTGTGGCATAAACTATGAAAATCAATCCAGCTGGACCTGGGGAACATATCCAGGAGATTTTAATGCATAGATATTTTAACACATTCTGCTGTTAGCTAGGTTTGGTGACTGTGAAATACACCTGAAAATAATAACTTAAAAGGTGGAAAGATGTGTTTCGGCTCCCTGCTGCCAAGGGCCCAGTCCACAGTGGGCCGCCTGCAGTGCTGTTTGATCCCTGGTTAGGCAGCGCGTGGCACGTCATGGTGGGAACAAGCAGTAGAGCAAAGCTACTCATGGTGCCAGGAAGTCAGCAAGAAAAAAGGGGCTCATCCAAACCCCAGCAAGGGCACGCCCCAGCACCCACTCCTCCTCCCAGCAGGCCATGGCTGGGGCATACCTCCAACACAGGGACTTTGGGAGACATTCCAGACCTAAATGGCAACACCCACCTCTGCTGTTCTCAAAGAAACCAGGCCACTTTGTCCTGGAATGGTTCTCTTCCTTTTTTTCCTCCTGTTCTAATGGGGATTGCTCATTTCCTTCCCCATCCTGACCCCATCCAAGTCTCCTGAAGTAAAGGCTCTTATTCCTTTCTTGCTTTCTCCTTGCTCAACATCTTGTCCCCTCTAAGTTGCCCTATCTCCCTGCTGGGCTTCCCTCCCACACCCGCGTAACTGTCCTAAGGCCCGCTCCTGCCTGAGGGGCTTCCCTGGTTCCCCACAGAGATGCTGTGAACTCAGCTGTCACTTCCCACCCTGTCGTGGACTCAGCCTGCCTCTCTTTCCTGACAGCTCCCTCTTGGAACCTAGCACAGATGCGCCTTTTCTATTTCGACCACAGCATTACCATCACTTCTTATATCTGGCTTCTCACTCTAAAGCGTTTATTCCTAAGTCACATTTAGCCACCCTCATATCATGTTTGGGTTTCAGACTGTCCATGTATCTCAGTTACTGTTCTCTAGCTGCTGGGACAAATACTTGACACCCAAAATGAAGGAAGAAAGGGTTATTTAGCACACAGTTAGTGGAAGTTTCAGTCCATACTTGACTGGCTCCAAGGCAGAGTGGCACATGGCAGAGGGCAGCCATTCATGGTGGTGGCAAAGAGCAAGAGCCAAGGGAGGGGCAGCAGCTCAGGCAGCTGGCCAGCCTCTCTCCCCTCCTTACACTGTAATGCAGGTTACCTCCCCCAGGGCAGGTGCAGCACCCACACCCACAATAATCCATCACAAACTCCAAAATCACCCAATGACTGCATCAGGTTTAGGGGGACACCTATACACAACGCATAACACCTTGTTTTGAACCTTAAATTATAGTTCATTAATTCTCTCTTTTCTGTAACACAATTTTAACAACTTTTTAGGCACTAAATTACTTTAATTTAAGTCTTTGCCTTAATTTTTATTTTCTACTATTTCTTAATCACACTGTTGTACCCCAAAGAAGGGTTTCTACGTCTTACTGTGTTCTCCCTGGGGCAGGATGCTTGTTACCTGTTCCTCTGGCTCCCCTGGGCAGACATTCACCTGCCCTCTGCTGGACCTATGATCCTCGCCATGAGACAATGAGTGCCACAGGGTTTTGGGCGGTGTTCCCCAGACACCCGCTCTGACCAGACAGTCCAGCTCTGGGCGGCAGCAGGAGGGAAAGCGCTTGCTTGCCGGATGCCGCCGCCGTGCTTTCTTCGGGGGCTCTCATCTCCATTTGCCTGCCTGCAAGACTCCATCTCAACTGGCTCTGACTGGATTGCAAGCCCACCAACCTCAAACTCTGGCGCCTGACCTGGCTCTGCTGATCAGATCTCCAAAATCAACCCATTTACTTTTATTCTTTTTATGACTCTATTGGACATCTCAATTGGAGTCCAGGAGCAAAGCCCTGCTTTTCCTGAAGCTTCTCTCATCTTTAGTGCTTTTGATGGTAATAAGTCATAGCAATAATGAGACAAGAATCATGATAATAATAGCTAATATACAGTGAGTACTAAATGTACATGTAATGTGCTTTACCTTACACTGTTTTTCCTCAACAAGTCTACAAACAAGATTTATTATAGGTATCTTCATTTAAACAGTAAGAAAAATTTTAATGACATCACCAAACTAAATCAGGACACAAATGGGGACGTAGATATTATGCACTAGTCCGGTGACACTCCACTTGACAGTCCAAACTCCTTGCTTCACAGACATTTCATGTGAGTGTGACAGAGCTGACTCCCTCCTGCCCGCAGCCACCTCCTAGGGCTGCCTCCCTGGCCCTCGCAGCAGTTTTCTCCCTTCTCTGTTCTGTCCCTCACAGAGCTCTAACTAGTAGGATGAAGGCTCTGGAAGAAGAAAGATGTAAAAGGAGTGCATGGTGAGGAGGGGAGGCAAGCAGAGCCAGGACTAGGAAGGTTCCGGACGAGGAGGGACTTGGGAGGAGCACAGATCTGAGAGGGGGGTGGGCCACCTCCTGCAGCGCCTCAGGCAGGCTGGGTCCAGCACCCTGTTGCCTGATCTTCAGTCTCCAATGAGGAGGTCCATTAGGAACTGCTACCCCCTGTTATGGTTCGTGTCTAGTAGTCCCCCAAAGCCTCATGCAATCATGAAGTAGGGACTTCTAGAGTTTGAGATTTGAGTCATGATCCACTGGGATTATGTGTTTGTGATGGGACTATGAGTCTGAGTCCTTCTGGGATTATGGGTGTGACCTAAGGTGGATAGGCTGAGGCAGAGAGCCTGAATGCAATATAAAGAGAGACAGAGAGAGAGACTAGACAGACTCACGCTGTTGCTCTCCGCTCCCTGGTTGTTCCATTTCCTCTGTCACCATATTGTTGCTGTTTCGCCACCATGAACTAGATGCTCTCTGCCCTGTTCTGCTCAGCCTTGGGCCAGCCAAACAGGGACTGAAACCTCCAGTAACTGTGAGCTAAATAAACCTTTCCTTCCTTCATTTTGAGTGTGGGGTATTTGTCTCAGCAATGAATAAAAAGTAACTAATACACCCACTACAGCCTGAAAAGCTGCACAGGGCAAGGCACCGCAGTTCCTGCAGCAGGAAAGTAGCTGAAATAGTAGGTAACAGTGGATTGACTGCTAGGACAGCAGAGACCGAAGGCTGGGCAAGGGGCTGTAAAGGGGCTGAGGACAGCACCTGCAGGGCTCCACACGGGTGTGAAGGCAGCTTGACAAGCCTTGCATGGTCGCACTTCCATGCTGGACCAAATGCCTGACACATACAGCTCAGAGTGAGTGGAGGTAACTTGGCCTACAGTCTCTGAGTTTTCTGACCATGGTAGTCCGGACCCAAAGCAGGAATACAGTGGCACAGGGGCATGGCAGGAAAGCTCTTCATCCGAGGAGCTGGGATGCAAAGAATAGAAGAGGAAGGAGCCAAATCTGGTCCCCAGGCCTTCTCCGGGACCCACCAAGTTATGTTCTTTGTGTGTTTGCTAGTTCTCTGGCAGCAGTCAAACCAAACCATTTGGCCAGGATTAACCATCACAGGTCAGCCAGATAGCTCAGTGGATTAAAGTGCCTGCTTAGGCAGATGCAAAGTCCCAGCTTCCATGCTGGCCCCACCCCTGGGTTACACTAAGGCAGTGATTGAGACTGGGCGTGGTAAAGTGCCTGTAATCCCAGCACTTGGAAAGCTGAAAACAGGAGAATCACTACAAGCCCGATCTGTGGAGTAAGACCCTATAGTCCCAAAGACTCTGAACTAAAAGATTAACCATCACAGGCCTCCATAAGGAAGAATCAGAGGACCTCTCCACCTATGGCCCCCCCACACTTCCACCGGAACTCAGCCCCCACAGAGCAGCCCTGACAGATGGACAGAGTGACTAGCAGGTACACAGGAAGGACCTCTCAGCATGCTGCTCCCCGCACTTCCAGCAGAACTCAGCCCCTGTGTACAGCAGCCCTGACCTACCCACAGAGCGACAGCGGGTGTGCAGCAGCCCCAACCAGTCAGCAGACACACAAGTAGGACCCCTCAGCCTGCGGCCCCCCACACTTCTACTGGGACTCAGCCCCCACACACAGCAGCCCTGACCTACAGACCAACCAGTGGGTGTGAAGGTGGGACCCCTCTGCCTGTGGTCCCCTGCAATTCCACTGGAATTCAGCCCCCATGCACAACAGCTCTGACCAAGCAACAGAGCAATTGGCGGACAGACAGGTAGGACCTCTCGGCATGCACCCCTGCAACACCACCGGAACTCTGCCCCCGCCCACAGCTCATGACTGGCAGGCACGTAGGCAGGAACGTTAGGTCTGCACTCTCCCGCCACCAGAGCTTCTTCTTCTCCCAGAACCCAGCTCCAGCATCTGCTGTGGAGCCCCGCAGCAAAATTCCCTGCAGAGAGACTGGCGCTCAGACCCTACCAGCTAAGCCAGGAGCTGAGCATCTTGCCAGAGGAGCACAGCAGATTCTCATCTAAAACCTGCAGCAGGAAGAAGCTGATCACAGTGGCCAGACCCAGCCAGGCACATCTGGACAAGATCAAACTTGGTAGATCCAGACCCAAATTTCAGTACACACTAATGGCATAACTTTACCAAAGTTCTGCACCAAAGGTCAGAAATCACTGCTGTACAGAATGATACAGACAAGGAGCAAAACGCAATCTCACGTCCTGAGCCCACCCGCAATAAATACAGGAGACACTACTATAGAACAAAGTGGAAATCATGCAGCCGAAATCTTTGAATTAGTAGCATCTGAAGTAAACAAACAAATGCAGAAACATATAGAGACACTCAGATTGGAGATAACCTCTGAAATAAAAAAAGAAATCTTTGAATTACTAGAGTCTGAAGTAAAAAAACAGCTGCAGAAAAGTATAGAGGGAATCAGATCAGAAATAACCTCTGAAATAAAAATAAAAAAATCTAAATTAATAGCGTTTGAAGTAAAGGAACAACTGCAGAAAGATAGAGAGGAAGTGAGAGCAGAAATAATCTCTGAAGTAGAAAAAGAAAGGATAACTACAATGAAAGACTTA
>PVKN010021790.1:0-15186 GCA_004027915.1 Capromys pilorides
TATGTATTCTTGCTTCTTACTGTTTTGCTATCTGTTTCTGCTATTTTTACTCTTTAAAATAAAAATAAAAAACAAAATAAAAAAAATTTTCAACAGTGAAAAGACAACTCACAAGTTGGGAAAAATTCATAATCAATAATCATTCAGACAAGGGACTTCTATCTAAATCACACAAATAACTTCAAAAAAAATGGTCCCCAAAATCTAATGACCCAATCTAAAAATGGGCAAGACGTGAACATACACTTAGAAAATAAAAATAAATAAAAATAAATAAATAAATGGTGCTGGCAAAACTGATTTCCATAGGCTAAAGATTAAAACTAGACCCATGTCTCTGACCATGTGGTAAAACTAAAGTCAAAATGAATCAAAGATCTAAACACTAAAACAGAAACACTAAATCTACTGGAAGAATTCTTTGTGTTTTGTTGTTGTTGGGTTTTTTTGGTTGTTGTTTTTTTTTTTTTTTTGTCTTTTTGAGACACGGTCTCGCTATGCAATTCAGGCTGTCCTTGAGCACACTTTTGTAGCCCAGGCTGGTCTCAAACTCTCATGGATCCTCCTGTCTCAGCCTCCCAAGTGCTGGGATTATAAGCTCGCACCACCATGCCTGGCAGAACTCTTAAACACATTGGTCTAGGCAAAGGCATTATGAACAAAACCCCAACTGCACAGGAAATGACATAAGAAAATCAACAACTGGATCTGATCTCACTGACAAGTTTCTGCACAACAGGAGAAACCAGCAAAGAGTGAAAAGACAACCAACAGAGTGGAGAAAAATTTTGCCTGCTGTTCCTCAAACAGAAGAATAACATCTAGAATATAAAGAGCACTCAAAAAAAAAAAAAAAAAAAATCAAGTCCACCCAAAATTAAAGACCCAATTCAAATATGGGCATGTGAGATGAGCAGACACTTCTCAGATGAAGGAGCAGAAATGGCAAATACACACACGATAAGAAATATTCAACATCACTGCTCATTCGAGAGATGCAAATTACAACATGAGCTCCGTCTCACTCCAGAAGGAATGGCTGTCATCAAGAAGCTAGCCAATAACAAATGCTGGTGGGTCTGTAGGGAAAAAGTAGCCCTTCTGCACTGTTGGTGGGAGTGCAGACGGGTTTAACTGCTGTGGAAATCAGTGTGGAGAGTCCTCAAACACCTAGGACTAGTGCTCCCATTAGACCCAACTATTCCCCTTCTCAGTATTTTCCTGAAAGAATTAAAAGCATCATACCACAGCAATATATGCACACCTGTGTTTATAGCAGTGTAATCTGTAACAGCTAAATTTTAGAAACAGCTCAACGCCCAACGACCAATGAATGGATAAAGAAGTGGGGTTTTTTAATGCACTGGAGTATTACTCTGACATAAAGAAGATAATCGTGAGACATTTCTAGATAAATGGATACCCCTTGAGACCATACAGTTCAGTGAAATAAATCAGACCAAATTTTAAATAATGCATTATTTAAACAAATAAAAGAACTAGTAAAACTCAGACAAAATAAAATCCAGTTCAAACACTATAGTCTGACGGTCAGCCAAATAGCTCAGTGGATTAAAGCACCTGCAAGCAGGCACAAGGGCCAGGGGCTGCCCTGCTGGCCCTGCCCCCTGGGGTGGACTGAGATGGCAACTGAGACTGCACATGGAGGCACGTGCCTATAATCTCAGCTGTTTGGAAGCTGTAAACAGGCCGATCACTATGAGTCCAATCTAGTAGTGAGACCCTGAACACCCTGTAGACCCTTCACTAAAAATACAAAAAGAAAGAAAGGCTATAACCTATACGTAAGACTCTAAATTTTGATTTTTTTAAAAAAAGAAAAACTTATTTCAGTTTTAGAAAAAAAACCAGTTGCTTACCCTAATTATTATTACAAAAATATTGTTAAATGACTATGTATTTCTAAAGGTTTTTTTTTTTCTTCCTGGCTCAGGCTGCCTCAAGGGTGGGTGTGGGGACCGAACTGTCGTCCCCCGTGCCTGACTGGGATTGCACGCACGCACAGGCAGGCACTCACACCACTGAGCCAGCCAGCAGGGCCCCGATGATCATGAAGTTCTAAATGTGCACACTTTAAGGAAATATTTTAAATGTCTGACTATACAGGTATTCTCAAATGTGTACAGTGGTTCTCTCATTCTGCATTCTGAAATCTAAAACACAATTATGTCCCGGTTTACATTCTCTCACTTTTTGTAAGAGAAAATGCCTCAAGGCCTGGCTTCACAGCAATACTGTGTACCGTTCTTTCCTTTAAAGCTAAGGAGTATTTTTATGTCTAAAATCTGCAAGGTGACAAGAAGGGTACTGAAGCTGTCATCAGTGTCAAGCAGGAGCCCACATTTATTGGTAAGAAAGAGAAGGAAAGCATTCTGGGACAGCTAATTGGGAAGGGGTGGATGAAAGACGCCTGCGGGAGAAACGCATCCCAGGCTGAGCAGGCCTGGCACCGGCAGCACCGCGCTTCCCGGACTGCAGGGAGAAGCGCAGTGTGCTCCCCACACCCCGGGGACCGCGGCTGCAAAGCGAGTCGCCCGTCGGTCCCTCGTATTTCCCAGGCAGCACAGTCAAGGGCCAGCGCAGCCCTCCGCTTGCCATCATCAGTGGCGCTCACCCAGAACGCGCAGCTCTGGGTCCGTGCGCGCCTCCCTGCGCTGCGCGCGTCTGCACTGTCTGGGGACATCGGCACAGCGCACCGGTTATCACAACAGCAGCTCAGTCTTCAAGTCTGAAGTAAATCCATTTTGCAATAAACCCACTTAGAGCAATCAGGAAATGCAGTTGAACAGTCAAAAGGGAGGAACAAGTCTTGCCCGCAGCAAGGCGAGCTCTGAAAAAGAGACAAGTTCCTACCTTAGTACTTGGCATTCACTGTGCAGAGCAACTGGTTATCAAAACAGAGTTCCTAGAACAACATGTCCCCTGGAAACTCGTTACTTGGCTCCCAGCTGCCAGCACAGGCTGCGAGCCTCCTGCTACTGAGATGAGACGGCTACCTCAGGACAGCAAGCCTGCCTCAAACCCTGGCCAGGTCGCTGCCAATCGCAATGAGCCAGGGAGGTGCCTGTTCTCCACATCGCTGGTCTTCATCTCAAAGTGAGCCCCTAAATCTCCAAAACGAAAACTAGAGCACCCTGTACTCTCTAATGTAAACTAACTTCCTTCCTCCCTCCGTCCCTCCGTCTCTCCCTCCCTCTCTCCTTCTCTCCCTCCCTGTTTCTAGGACAGGACGTACAAGGTCTCCCTATGTACAAGGTCTCACTACGTAGACTGGACTTGTGGAGATCCTCCTGCTTTCAGCCTCTCAAAGCACTGAGATAAGCGGCGCGCGCCACCACGCCCAGTCTCACTCACCTTCTCAGCGCATCCCTCGGGTGGGGCTGGCACTGGGAATCAAACCCTGACGCCGTGCTGTGCCTAGTGACACAGACGCTTTAGCCCGCTGAGCTATAGGCTGGCCCTGTAATGACACACACCAAGAGCAACATCAAAGACTCTGCAGTCTCCTAACGCTGGAAAGCTCAGCGGCCGAGTGATCGAGTCCAGGGTCCGTCCTCAGCATGGCAAATACAAAGCAGGACACTTTAAATTCTGATGAAGTTATCAGCTAAGAAAGTATTTAATTTCCTTGACAGTACGGTTTTTAAAGTGTTAGAATATTAGTTTCGCCTCTTCTTAGCAGGGTTTCTCTGGAACGGAAAGAAAGCTACTCTCTGGAGGGGGCGCTGCTAGGGCGGCGTGGAGGCCTGCAGAAGTCTGTGTGATTCTTTGCAAAGTGTGAAAATCATGGAGTTTAGTTTCAAAAATGTGATTTCTATAAAAATTAGAGCCCAGTATAAAAAATAAAAGAACTGAAAGGTAAAACTGCCACAGCTATCAATTAAGTTGTACTGAGAACATCCCAGGAACATCTACACGAGAATAATGTCAAAATTAAAAGATCATATAAAACATCAAGAGTGCCGTTAAATTTTCCCAAAATGTCAAGCTCAATCGAATGACTTGTGAAGTTTACTCAAGGGTAAGTTCCGCGCACAGACCGCTCGAAATGCAATGCCAGCCAGTCGTCAATGCCCAGGCTGCTGTCCGGCGCCACCCCGATGCTTTCCAGCAACCGCAGTCACAGCTCTGGGGAAGCCGCTCCAAAAGTCAGCGTGGGGATGCCTAACGCACTGCAGGACAAAAGCAACTGTCCACAAACACACGAGATGCTTTCTAAGTAGGACAAACGTGTCCTTGAGAGAATCAACGTTCACATTCAGAATGGAAAGAAACAGGACACTGAGTTCTCCAGGCCAGCACTCTGGAGGCTGAGGCAGGGGGAGTGCTGCAAGGTCAAGGCCAACTCAGTCTCCACAGTGAGTTCAAGGTTAGACTGAACTGCATAGGAAGACCCTGGCTCAAAAAATTGAAAAACAAAAATAATGACTTCAGTTCATTAGCTATTATCAGTCATGAGCGGTCGGAACTTGGACTATGGAGAAAACGCTACCTGACGGAGCACCCTGCCTGCACCACTGCTGCACGCAGCCGGACAGGGATGGACACGCAGAAAGAAGCCTCGGGTCCAGGGAAGGCAAGGCCCCGCCAAAAGACAGCACGCATTACTTTGCATGTCTTCAGCTGTCAAACAACTTTATTAAAATGGCATATTTTAATAGACGGTTATAACTCAAAATAGCTCACTTGTTATTTTGTACTTCAGTATGCATGCTTTTAGCATGTACACAGCAGCTACATACACATGATTGCAACCAAAATGGATCTGAGGCTTCAAAATATATCTGTCTGATGTATCAATTTTTAAAAAATAAATCTGTATCTGCTTGCAAATAATTGGATACTGTCACCAAAATAGTCACATTTATAACTCTCTGAAGCCTCATTTTATACTGTAAAAAAATAAAATAAAATAAAACAAATAAGACCTAAATAATTAGCAAACACTGTTGTGACAAATGTCCTTAAAGAAACGATACAAAACTCAGAGAACGAAATAAGGATCTATCACCTGCCAAGAGGGTGAGGTGAGTTTCCTGGAGGGGGCAACAACTGGGCAAAATCTGCAGATGAGGAAAAGAAAAGCAACGGAAAATCACAACACACCACGTTCACGTTCCGTTTTTGTTTTCGTAACACCCATTCTAAATTAAATGTAGAATCCAAACCTCCTGTGGATGGAGACTGCACTGGCCTCCCCCAAGTACGTGAAGCCCTTGAACAGTGCAAGGGGACAGTGGGCCTGCACATTTGTAGTTGAAATAAGGTTTGTTAAAATGACAATGAGTGATGTAGATTACCTGAACTATTTCACTTTTTTAATAATGGAACTTGCATTTACACTGGGCAACGCACCTGGCATAAGACCTCAGTTAAGAACACGAACAAGAAGGTCAAAGCTTGCGGGGCCGGGTGGCCGCCTTCCCCTGAGACGCGGAGGCTGGGGCACTGTGAGGGCCAGGCCTTGGGGACCGGCACCACCAACCCACGGCAGCAGCTGAATCCCAGGGCTGCGGGTGATCCACGGGGGTCTACACGGGCAGCAGCTCCTGGACAGGACATTCTCCAATGGGCATCCACAAACGGTAGGACGACTACCACAAACTGCTATTGGCACTATGCACTGTCGGTCACAGAGGAGGCAGTGCCTGTGTCTTTCCTGGAGCTCCAGGAAGGCTGAGATCTCAGCTGGCGCTGCCTCATGACTCAGCACCACCCCTACCGTCCAGCTGAGAGGACCTCACCCTTGAAGGAAAGATCGGTTTCTAGTGACACACTCTGTTGGTTCTTTCCACAAAAGAAAATGCTGCAGAAACAGAGGGGTGTGTGGCTCCTCCTTCCAGAGTCTCACCACCTCCAGGAGTCTGGCTTTTGGTGGACATGAAAACGAGCCGCACGCAGTGCAGCCTGCTCAGGACCCTGCGTACCGCCACTGGAACCGCCCTGAGGACGATACCGGGAGCCAGCAACCGCGGGCAGTGTGGAGGGCGGGACAGCACGGGGACACGCAGTGCACACCACGTGCCGAGCAGCTCCTGGAATGGACCGAGAAGGAGCAGGCTTCCCCTCTCAGAGCTGAGAGAAACCCACCGGCCTCAGCAACGGCAAGAGCGCTTAAAACATGGGGAAGGGAGGCGAGAGCCGCAATGACCTGCGGGTCTGTCCACTTCACAGGTTCACACTAGACATGCTGTATGGGCCGGCACCGTGTCCCTGTGACCATAAACGCACCTAACTCCATCTGTAGGCAAGGATACTGAAACAAGTCGGACCAACTCCCAAGACGCTGTGCTTCTGAGAAAAGGCTGGGAGAAGAAGTTGCAGCGAGAGGCACGCAGGCGGGCAGCCACACGCGAGGCAACCCTGGTGTGGCCTGGAAAAGGAGGCGCCAGTCCCAGCACAGCTGGGTGCATGCGGTCTTGTGGGGCTGAGGCAGGGGGCCATCGCAGGGCCACGGCCAGCCTCATCTGCACAGCAGGCCCAGTCTGAAAAGCAAAAAGCAAGACACCCACCCCAGAAACAAAAACAGAGGCGCAGGCAACACGGCCACTACCACCAGCGCGGCTCTCCAGGGCGCCTCCACAGCGCTAACTGGAAGGGAACCGTGCCGAGAGAAGCCGGCTCTGCGCAGCTCGCTCAGTGCTAGCACGCCAGGCCGGGGCGCCAGGGCCGGCGACTCCAGTGCAAACATGAGCACAACCGTTTTACAACTCCAGAAGCAACAGACCTGGCACAGCCCTGCCCTGCACGTTCCCGCCCCGAAGGCTGGTCTCAGCAGGACGCGGGCAACGGGAAGCGCCGCCAGTGAGAGGCAGTCAGCAGCCTAGTAGATTTTTAACAAACACATTGCTGCTCCACTTAACAGCTTTATCAGCTAAATCACGCTTGAATTTCAGACATCCCCTGGTTAAACACGCACCAGCTGAGGGACCAATATTTTGCAAATATTTTCCAGATTATTAAGAGTGAAATGTAACATTTTTACTTAAACTTACATAGGGAGCTTCCTCAATGTACAAACCTACACAAGGAGCATGAGTAATGCAGCATTTTCAACCTTACCGGTTGGCCACTGAGCAACTGTCCATGATGCTCACACCAACATTTGGTAAGATGGTTTATGAAAAATTATTAAATGTATTTGATTGGTACCAGTTAAGTTCAGAAATGCTACGTATAATCATAATAAAACATTCAGTTATTAAAGAATACAGAAATATAGCCAAAACCCATAATATGCATTGTTCTTGAAATTATAAAACAAGTTACACGATTACAGTATTTTCCAATAATGAAAGAACAAACTGCAGGCAGATGGATGAGGCAGGAAAGAGTGCGTCTCGCACTTCACGCGTGTCCTGAGCAGAATTTCTGATGGACAAACTGTGGCTCTCACCACGCACCAAGCTGAGAGCTGCAAATCCTCTTGGAACCAATCAGCATTTGTTTGCACTAAAGCGTAACTAAATTGATTTTTTCCCTTTGCTCTGCAGATAAATAAACTGTCATTTAAAAGGAAACAAAGCGGCACATTTGATTAGGTATAATTTATTTTAAAGGCATCTGCTGAAAGTTGGTAATTTGCATGCTTAATGAGGGAGGGAAAAGTAAAGAATCAGTTTCCACACACCCAGCGCAATTCCACAGGGCCATTCTGCATGTTCACTCTGAACTCGAGAGGAAAGGCACGCAATGTAAGCAAGCAAAAACATGTTCAAGAATTTCTATAGCTCGCCCTGGAAAAACACAGGAACACTGCTGCACAGGGGCTACTAGCTGAAAAAGAGTCATTTCTTCAGGGGATTTCAAAGCCACTACTTAAAATTTAGCAAAACACCTTCTCAGAAGTAAATTTAGAAAATATTTCAAGGTCTCCAAGACTTACAAGGTTGACTTTGGACTGCTTTGGTGTTGGTCTTTTGAAGACAGGGCCTTACTATAAAGTTCAGGCTGGCCTTTGACTACAAGCTACAAACCCCTGGCCGGCCTCAAACTTGGCGTGATCCTCCTGCCTCAGCCTCCCAAGTGCTGGGACTACAGGTGTGCGCCACCATGGCCCAGCTTCTCAGTGATAAATAATTTCTATGTTTCCTTTCTTTTTCTCTTTTGTTTTTCTGTCATAGTATTTTCTCCAAAGACTGATGGTTTCTCCTAGTAGTGGGCAAAGGCAATCCCCACAAAGAATAAAATATCAATCTGATGAATCACAATGCCACAGAGCTTTAAAGAGCACCCCAACTTTCTGCTTTGTAAATATAAATGAGCAGACAGGGAAAGAAACACTTTATTTGATCTCACACACATTAAAAAAACTGACAAATCTGGCAAAAGAATCTGGTAGATTCAGATATAAAACTACTTAAGTAATTAATTAAACTGGAATTAGCTAAGAAATAACAACTACTTCTTAGAACCAGGGAGATAGCTCTCAGTGGAATACCTGCCTACCTGGCAAGTGCCCAGGTGCAAGGTCCTGAGTTCAATCAATCCCTGGTATTGAAGAAAAAAAAAAAGAAAAAGGCAAAACAACTACCTTTTTTTAAAAAATGTATTTAGCACAAGGTGTTCAGAGTCTCGCTACACAGAACAGACTCCTAGTGATCCTCCTGCTTTCAGACTCCCAAGTGCTGGGATTATAGGCGCGTACCACCATGCCCCGTCTCAAAAGCCTGCTAAGCATGCCCCAGAGGTGGGGATCGAACCCTGGCTGCTGCACTCTGAACAAGCAGGCGTTTGAGTCCACTGACCTATCTGGCCAGCTCTTAAAACAACTACTTCTGATGAAAAGAAAAAAGTCAGTTCTGGCCTTTCATATCCAAACAAACCACATTCACATAGCGATTGCCTTTATGGCCGAAGTCTTAGGAGAGCAACTGCTTGGTCTGAAGAGGGAACAACAGTCCGTGCCGGGGAGAGCACACACTGCCCAGCTCAACACAAACACCGCCTGCTGCTTGCGAGCACACGAGATTTCACTGAAGGAAGTTTTCAATGAATCAAACAATACATTTTTAAAAGATTTATCACTGACTAAAGACACTGAAGAGTTGATTCTCAAAGACAAGGAAGTCCTACTCTGGGCCAGGGAGACAGCTCAGCAGACTAAGCACTTGCCTGGCAAGGGCAGGGTCCTGAGTTCAATCCCTGATATCGGGAGAAAAAAAAAAAAAAAAAAAGTCGTACCTTACCACGGATGTTGGTGTGTACAGAGAAGGCTACTATCACATTTCAGAGGCAAAAACAACACTCCCCAGGTCTGTCACGTGAGCAGACAGGGCAAGAATTAGTGACGGCCATCTTCAGTCAGAAAAGCACCCCGTAAGTGCCCGTCACAGCACTGGGATGGAAGCTAACTGCCTGGGGACAGAAGGGCGCCTGACTCAGCCTGTGCACGCCTCTTGAGGCAGGGCTGCCCACACCATCTGGTGAGGACATGGCTCCCAACACACCACAGGCTGCACCGAGGACTGCAGGGACGTCCACAGGCTCTTCACCGCGGGCAGCCCAAGTCTCAGGGCTTGAGATCTCCGAGGCCCAGGCCCTGCACGCTCCGCAACCTGCAGAGCCCTTGCTGGACCCAGGGACCCAGGGCAGGAAGGGCGTGTGCCGGCGCCAGTGCACCCACCAAGGCAGGTGCCACACTGCCTGGCCTTCTGGAGGGTGAGGCCGGGTCGAGGCTGCCCCACATCGCAGCACTGGGAGCAGGCACCTTGGCAGGGATCAAGTGGAAGGGGCCTCAAGGCGCTTCCACAACTCACAACTGCCTGAGAGTCAGGGAAATGCACGCACTGAACACACAGGATCTGCAGGCTGTGGTGGCCTCGCAGCTGGCTTAATGTAAAATTTAATTACTTTGGAACATCCTAAGCAACACAACTCAGCTTTCAGTGACAGTCATGCCATTAATTAGAAATGAACAATGGAGCAAACCAACAGTGGGTAACTTTAAAGCAGATTTCAATACTTTTTTTTAAAGAAAATCTGAAAAACAACCATTGGTCCAGCTGCCACTCGCCCTCCAGCACGTGGTACTCCAGTGGGCAGCACTGCGAAGCAAGGGCTCGGGCGCAGAGCGTCTCCAGAGTCACAGTTCTCAGCAGCACCACGTTAAAAAGAAATGAACTTTTAGAACACTATGTAAGTATGTAAAGAACACAAGATACATAAAGCAGCATAAAGTACATTGCAAGAAGAGCCTTAGAAAGAGAAACCAGAGCAGTTTTACCAGTTTACCTCGCCATTTTTGCATGCAAAATGACCAACACATTTTCCTTTGAAGACACCTCTTCTGTGAATTCACGCACCCCTTCTAGTTAATAAGATGCTACCATACTTTTAAAAAATGTCAAAAGCATTAAAGGACAGGGCGGCAGCTTCACCCACAGAAACCACAGCGGTCCCCTCCCCCCACGGTCCCTCGGCTGCAGCCACACCCACCCCTCTGACATGACGGGCCACAGACACAAGTCACAGGACACGCAACTGGCTATTTTTAAGTCATGGACCCTTGACTTTTGGAATTAAGGGAAACAGTGCAAAGATAAGATTCACTGAAGTGGTGTCTCGCTCACAATTATTTCAGTTCTGTGTGTTGAGGTAAACTACAAAATATACGGACTACACCAAAAGCCATGCTTAGCATAACGCTTCTTAAATACCCAGCTCATCTGTGTGCCCGATAAATCACGCCCCAAGTCTGGCTGCATTACGAATGCTAGTGTCCTCCAGGGAGGACGTGATCTCTTCCCTGGTACCCCACAGCATGTTTACCTCAACAGAGAGCACCCACCGCAGCATGCACGCAGCAAGGACTGCACTGAAAGAAATTTGTGGAACAAGCAGGGCTGCCGATGCTGGAAAGCTTCACGGAGAAGTGAAGGTTTGGAAGTTTTTGTCCAAGTGGGAATGCATTTTGTACATCCCCTACTGAAAGCTGGTCTGCTCTGAAATCCACACTGAAATCTGCTTGTGGTCTTGCAGGAAAGGGGAGGTCTTCAGGAGTGACCACGCTGTCTCCAAGGCTGAGGCCTGCAGGCTGGACTGAGGTCCCTCCAGCACGCACCTGCTGCCCTCCCACCCGCAAGCCTTGCAGCCTCCACAGCGGGAGCTACACGACCAGCATCCCTTTATAAACAGCCCTGCCTAGGGCATTTATTAGCAAACCTGCACATACACCAGGACACCCTCAGGGGGAGGTCCAAACTCTCTTTTCATCTCAAATAAATTCATCCATGACCAGACTGCTCCTCACACTGCAAGTAGCAGAGGACAGTGCAAAAACTACCATGGAGCAGAAACCAGTGCTGACATGTGAGTGTGTATCCCAGGTGAGGGCCCCACAGCTCAGCGACCCAGCCCACACTGCTCAGAAAGCCTGGCACTCTAGTGCAGGCTGCCCATCCAACAGCCATGTGGAAGAGGAACAGGAAAACGCAAGGTTGCACTTCAAGTAAATACCGATTCCAGTGGGCCAGAGGCGGGACAGTGTACTAGACAGACGCTGCCTGGCCTCGCGGCTCGGCCTCGCGGCTCGGCCTCACAGCTCGGTCTCACGGCTTGGTCTCACGGCTCGGCCTCGCTGTTTTGCCTGGCACTGCAGCTTTCCTAAGTCGGCTGCCTCCCAGCCTCTTCTGCGCTGAAGAACTATGGCCTAATTACATCCTGGTCTGAATGTGTGATGCTGAATCTTGACTGTCAACTTGATTGGACTTGGGCCTTGGACTTCTGAACAATGAGACGATGATGAGTCTTACTGAGACTTTGGGAATCAATCAGCGCTCTCCAGCTGCGGCTGTCAGGCAGGACTCTAACCTTGCTGCTCTTGTGTTTGCAGAGAGTGACGTGCTGTGGGTCCTCGTTAACGCGACGTGGGCACAGCTCTGTGCTAAGCGCAGCCTGGGTGCCCGGCTCTAGACTGCCGCCCTCACTGCTGGGATCCGTGAGGTCCGAGCACGCGGCTCCCGTATTTCAAGCCTGTCCTGCATCCCCCACGAGCCCCAGCCTGGCGCCAGCACCTCCCCTGAGCTGACAGGCCATCTCTGCAGATGCACACTTTCTGTTTCTCCAATGTGTAAAGAGAAGCCACACTGATCTGCCCACAAACTGTCTAACTCATTTCATATCATCCAATTAGGTAGCTTTCCTGCTACAAAACCTCCAATGGCCGGACATGGTGGTGCTCGCCCGTAACTCGTGCACTCTGAAAGCTGAGGGAGGAGGATCACTGCACGCGGTCAGCTGAGCTACACAATGAGCCCCTGTCACAAAAGAAATAGAAAGAGAAATGCCTCAGTGGCCTCCACGACAGTGAGAATGAAGTCCAGTTACACAACAGGCCTGCTCGTGTTCCTGCCTGCCTAGCCTGTCTGGCTCAGGAGCTAAGACAGCGCAGCAGCCGCAGATACGCAACAAGTGAACCAATAATGCCTGCTGAGTGACTTGTTGTGAGTGCCTCGATGACCAGAACACGAAGTGCACACCAACATGCAGTGTTGCTTATTCAAACACCGCTGGCACTCACTGTTCAGCAGAAACCAAATCTTTTACCGAGCTCCTGTAATCTGAGAATCTCCACGTTACAAGGCATTCATTCATTTAATCACCAAAGCCTTTGGTAGGCAGTTAAAAAGTCGTACTCGCTGTGTCGGCGGAGCTTTGCGTAATGTTAAGTACAACTGACAGCAGGTTGTCAGTTTGGACTATGTTCCTGTACTACGCTCAACAGCCAGACCAAACCAGGTTAAACACACTCCTGGTAGGAGACGCATAATCAAACTGAGCTGTAAAACAGGCAATTCTACAAGACGGTACCGGTCACCTGCGATGCGTGGCTCTTTTGACCTTCTGAAGCAAGGTGGCTCTGCACGTTCAGCGGCCTCCGGCCTCCGGCCTCCAGAGCCTGCAGAGCCTGCAGAGCCTCCAGAGCTTGGGGGCGAACTCTTTCCCACTTCCTTCCAAGGGAGCTGCCCAGCTCATGAATTGCTAATGAAAGCCACTGTGATCATCAAGCTCAATTTGCGCAAGTGTGTTCCTCCACAGTCTGCACACCCTGCATCCTATCATTACTGTCTCCTCAGCAGGGCTCTGCGCCTCCTGGCCTATGCATGCCCTCCCTCCGCACTGAACCCCCTGTGTCTCAAGGTAAGGCACGAGGGACCCCCTCCCTCCCCTGTAAGTGCTAGGCTAGCAGTGCCCAGCCTGCATGTGGAAACACAGGGGTCTCTGGATTAGGGTCGCTCTAAGACAGCCAGTTTTGGGACAGGAAATCTCCTTATTACATTAAAGCACAACAGACAGCAGATTCTTGGCACACCGTCATCTCGTTTATGCAGATGCGCTTCATGCAAATGGTAAACAGGAACAAAAGCACAGGAAGTTGGAACTCGGTGCGTAGAGACCTGATAGAGAGCTCCTCTTAACTCATACTAGAGAGGCAGGTGAGAATCTGAATGAAAAAAGCCGGATTATGCGCACAGTCAGAGCAACGAGAAAGGACCTCTGCACGCGCTTGTCTGTGGGCACCTAAGCGTTGCAGTTTCCAATTTCTTTTTCAATATGGGAATTTGCCAACTCACGTTAAATTATAAACATACTTAATGTAAATATTAGGTTTTTAAAAATTCTCTTAATATTTACTTCTCCTCTTGCTATTGGCTATGAAGTGGAGGTCTGGGAAAAGAATCCCATTAAGCTGCAAGTTTCAAAATCAGGGTGACTCCTACTCGGTGGATGGCTAAGTGATCTTGTGGCAATCTGATTCGCAATGACGTCAGGCTTTCCTAAGATCCAGCACGGGCCCCGGCTCCAAGGCAAGCACGCCCTGCAGTTTCCCTCCTCGCCTCAGATGCGGCTCACAGGCGAGGAGTGCGCTCCTGGACAGCTCATGAAGGCGTGCCAGGGTCTGCCTGCTTCCTGTGAACATGCATAAAAACGAAAGGAAGAAAAAGCAAACACTGACAGTGGGGACAGGAGGAGAAATCGGTGGGAAAAGATTTCTAAAGCCTGTAAGAGAAAAGGCGTCCCTCCAGAGAGAGAAGCATTCCTGCGACTGCTGCTGCTGCTACTACTGCAGGCCTGAAGGCACGCGGGGCTGCCCACCCGAGTGCCCAAGAACCAGCAGCACCTTGACCTCCTGCCGCTCACTTCTTCACAGCTAATAAAGCAGAGAGAGCAGTTACAGGTATTTGTTCCTTCTTTTGTTAAAAAAAAGTATCCAAAACTCAGTAGCTTAAAATGATACAATTTTTTTTCCCTATAGTCCTGCAAAAGAGATTTCCAAAATGGGTTTGAACAGCACAAAAATCAAGGTGTCAGCAGGGCTCTTCAGGCTCCTGGGGTGCAGGGAGCTCCAGAAAACCTTCTCTTAGTCACCAGGGCAAATCCCTGGTGGCTACACAGGTGCACTGCACAGGGTCAGCACGGGCCATCTGGGGTGGGGGTCTCTGTCCCATTTCCTCTGCCACACGAAGGAGCTCCTTGGGAGCACCAGCGCGGAGCCTCCGTCCACATGCAGGCAGTTCACAAGCGCACCCTTTCAGCGCGGCCTCAAGACAGACTTCCACGCCAGACTGCCAGCACCCCCAGTTACAAAGAGGAGAACACAGCACAATTCCAACACCCAAACAGAGTCGCCTGCGAAAGTGACAGAGGTTGATGGAGAAGCCAAGCAGCCCCGTTTCCACCCTCATTCTTAACCCCGTCCTACAAAGAGTACATTTTAGTTATTATGATACCTCTGCATTGATTACTATGTTAATCTCATAATGCCTAATTACTTTTCTTTTTAATTTTATGACCAATTTTGCATGTTTGTATTTGGCAATCTGAGCAACTACTTTGAAGACAACAATACGTAATATACCAACCATTGCTGCATTCCTCATCTTATTTAGTGCAATTCTATATTACTTCTAATTTTCTCACTGTTCTTCAGAGTCAGGCTACTAATCATTCAAGTGTTCACGGGTCGGAACACTGAGCGTAGACAGAGCCTCGAGTCTCTCTGCCGCCTAGTGACACAGACGTGACACAGCAGCCACATCTGCAACGCCTCCAGGGGCAGTTTTATTATTTTTATTTTCTTTAAAAAACGTCTAAAAAACAAAAAACACACATAATGAAAAAAGCTCTAAACATGCTGATCAACCACAAAACTTTAAGAAAACA
>PVKN010021791.1:5114-15475 GCA_004027915.1 Capromys pilorides
AAAAAAAAAAAAAAAAAAAAAAAAAAAAAAAAAAAAAAAAAAAAAAAAAAAAAAAAAAAAAAAAAAAAAAAAAAAAAAAAAAAAAAAAAAAAAAAAAAAAAAAAAAAAAAAAAAAAAAAAAAAAAAAAAAAAAAAAAAAAAATCAGTGGCCTTCCTATACATGAATAACAAATTCATTAAGAGAGACATTAGAGAAATAACACCTTTCACAGTAAAATGAAATACCTAGGAATCAATCTAATGAAAGAAGTAAAAGACCTACCCATTGAAAACTACATTGCTCTGAAAAAAGGAAACTGAAGTGGATAACAGAAAATAGAAAAATAAGACTGGGCGTGGTGGCACGTGCCTGTAATCCCAGCTCCTGGGAGGCTGTAAACAGGCAGATCACTACAAGTCTAGTCTAGTAGTGAGACTCTGAACACCCAGTAGACCCTTCCCTAAATTACCAAAATAAATAAATAAATAAATAAATAAGTTTAAGGCATTTTTTTAAAAATGGAAAAGTATCCCTTGCTCTTGGGTTAGAAGAACTAATATAGTGAAAGGATAGGCTATATACTTCTAAAACTGTCTTACAGGTTTAATGCAATTCTTATCAAAGCTCCAACAGCATAGCTCACAGAATTAGTGAAAAGAATCCTAAAATTTATTTGGAACTAGAAGAGACCCAGAATAGGAAAGGCAATTATGGGCAACAAAGAAAGGCACAGCAGGAGGCATCACAATCCCTGACTTGAAATTATACCATAAAGGTACTATGATAAAACAGCACAATATTTTCAATCCCTGGCACGACATGCCATGCCTGCGCCACCCCTTTGGGCATGATGAGCCGGCCACCGGGTCCTGGCATAGCAATGCACACCTGTAATCCCAGTGCTGGGGAGGTGAAAACAGGAGGATCGCTACAAGTTCGAGCTGCACCATGAGACCCTGTACCAAATACATAATTTTTTTAAAAAAAGCACAATACTAAAAAAAAAAAAAAAAGCACAATATTGATCAAAAAAAGACTCAAAGATCAATGGAACAGATTAGAAGATGAAGAAACAGGGGCTGGGGAGATAGCTCAACAGAATAAGCACTTGCCTGACAAGCGCAAGGGCCTGAGTTCAATCCCCAGTTCTGCCAATAAATAAATAAATAAAAGATGCAGAAACAACCCCAGACATACTCAGTCACCTTATCATTGACAAAGGTGCCAAACACATTCACTGGAAGAAGAAATCAGTGTGAAGATTCCTCAAAACACTAGGATTGAAGGTCCCCTTTGGGGGCTGAGGAGATAGCTCAGGAGAATAAGCACTTGCCTGGCAACCTGAGTTCAATCCCTGGTTCTAGAAGAAAAAAAAAAAAAAAAGCTACATTTGACCCAGCTGTTCAACATCTACGTATCTTCCCAGAAGAATAAAAACATCATACCACCACAACATATGTGCACCAGGACTGGCAAGATGGTTCAGCGGTCTAAAGCACCTGCCTAGGAAAGCTCAGGACACCAACTGCAGAGACCACAGTTTGATCCCCAGTACCACATGCTGTGCCAGCCCCACCCCCAGGGCAAGCTAAGCCAGCCATAATACGAAATATATATATCAATGTGTATAGCAGCACAATTTATGATAGCTAGATCTTGGAAACAACCTAAATGTCCATTGACTGAAGAATGGATAGAAGAAGATGTGGTCTTGCCAGGCATGGTGGTGCATACCTGTAATCCCAGTACTCGGGAGGCTGAGGCAGGAGGATTGATGTGAGTTTGAGACAAGCCTGGACTACAAAAGTGAGCTCAAAGCCAGCCTGAACTGTGTAGCAAGGCCCTGTCTCAAAAAGACAAAAAAAAAAAAAAAGATGTGATCTTTTTATACAATGGAATACTACTAAGCCATAAAGAAGGATAACCTGGAAGCTTTTATAGGTAAATGGATGCAAATCCAGACCATACTCATAAGTTAAGCAGACCAGACTTGCATGTGTAAACATCATATTGTCTGTGTGACAATATGATGTGAGCTGAAAGAGTAAATAAGATCCAAAATGGCAATAGATATTGTAAAATGGGAAGAAACTATTCAAAAGGAAAGAGAAACTGGGATGGAGGAAAAGGAA
Organism: Capromys pilorides; assembly: GCA_004027915.1. Classification (NCBI taxonomy): domain Eukaryota; kingdom Metazoa; phylum Chordata; class Mammalia; order Rodentia; family Capromyidae; genus Capromys; species Capromys pilorides. The sequence continues at coordinate 7,227 of PVKN010021791.1, forward strand.
AGAAGGGCAAAGCAAACAAGATAGGTAGGATCATTGTTCAACTAACTCCTCTTAGTTCACTGAAAAGAAAGGCTTGTAGGGCAGCGAGATAGCTCAGTGGACGAAGCTCCTGCTCATGGAAGCTCAGGGACAAGGGTTCAACGCCAGCTCCACAGGCGTGCTGAGCCCACCCCTGGGCGCGCTGAGCTGGCCACCGAGTCCACGCGTGGTGGCGCACACCTGTAATCCCAGCACTGGGGAGGCTGAAAGCAGGAAGATCATTATGAGTCCGAGGAAGGCTTGTGCTACTGTTGTTTGATCAATATAAATGCTGATCTGTTATATACTGAGTAACTGAAGATAACAATACATGATGTATTCTCTTGTTCTGAAATTTTGTTTTACTTTTTTTTTTGTGGTACAAAGGATTGCACGCAGAACCTTGCGCTTGCCAGGCAGGCACTTACACCTCTGAGTTATATCCCTGGGCCACACATTTTTTTCTCTTTAAAATAATTTCTTTTGGGGGCCGGCGAGATGGTTCAGTGGTCTAAAGTGCCTGCTTGGGAAAGCTCAGGCAACTGCAGGGACTGCGGTTCGATCCCCGGCACCACATGCTGCGCCAGCCCCCACCACCAGGGCAGGCTGAGCCAGCCACAAAATAAATAAAATAAAGAAACAAACAAACACAACAAGCAAACAAATAAATAAAAAATTTTTAAAAAAATAAATAAAAAATAATAATAATTTCTTTTGGGGCTTGGGAGATAGCTTAGGGGCACAAGTGCCTGCCTGGCAAGTGCAAGGTCCTGAGTTCAATCCCTGGTTCCACAAAAAATAAAATAATTTCTCCGCCGAGATAACTCAGTGGTCTAAAGCACCTGCTTCAGCAACCACAAGGACGGTGGTTCGATCCCCAGCACCACATGCTGTGCCAGCCCCACCCCCTGGGCAGGCTGTGCCAGCCATAATATAAATAAAGTTTAAAAAATAATAATAATTTCTCTTATAAAAACAGCTTAGGGACTGGCTGAGGGCCTGCTGGGAGGCCCCTAGGACCCGAGCTTCCAGGAGGCCTTTGCCAACAACAGGGGCTGTGGAAACAGGTGAAGGAAAAGGGGTATGAAGGGCGTAGCCCAGCACTGGCCCTGCCTTAGCGGGTGCGCTGGGCGGCTAATACTCCAGCAACGTGATGTGGACAGGCGCCCTCCCCTGTGGGTAGGATCTAAACCTCAAAATGGGAAGGCAGGCTCTCTGTACTCCATCATCTTAGTCCTCCTGCTTCAGCCTCCCAAATGCTGGGATTACAGGCATGAGCCACCCCACTCAGTTGTTGTTTTTTTTTAATGTATTTACTACAGGGTCTGCAGGGTCTTTAATGTACTCACTACAGATCCCTCTCGTAGTGATCCGCCTGTTTTCAGCCTCCCAAGTGCTGGGATTACCGGTGCCGGCCACCATGCCCAGTGTCATTCACCTCTCAGCAGGCCCCCAGGGGCGGGGCCGGCACAGCACGCCTCAGATCAAACGCAGGTCCCTCCCCTCTGCCTAAGCAGGCACTTTAGTCCACTAAGCTATCTAACCGGATCACCATTCAGTTTGTAATTGGAATTTTTATCAAATATTTGGTCTGCATTGGGTCTCACTATGCAGTTCAGGCTGGCCTTAGGCTCCCTTTCTGTAGCCCAGGCTGGTCTCGAACTTGCACCGGTCCCCCTGCCTCAGTCTCCCAAGTGCTGAGATTACAGAGGTGTGCCACCATGGCCCCGCTCATCTCAAAACTTTAAAAAGGGCTGGGAACAGTGCTCAGTGCAAAGGCCCTTGCTTCAAAGCTCAGTGGTCTAAAGCGCCTACTCAGGCAACTGCAGAGACAGCAGTTGGATCCTTGGCACCCCATGCTGTGCCATCCCCCCACCCCCAACCCGGGCAGGCTGAGCCGGCCATAACATAAATAAATAAAAGTTAAAAAAAAAAAAAAGTAACTCAGCACTGCGATACAGAAGGGGGAATTTCACTCCCACAGATCAGTAGCGACAAGTCACATGGCTGTCCCCAACCACAAGGGGGCGGGAAGTGTTCATTTCATGACCATAAAAGGTGCAAATCACAGTCCTAATAGACATATTCAAAATGTTTCTTTATATTTATAGAGAGATTTGTATTATACATGCAATTACTTTTAAATTAGAATGCACTGGGCTTGGGGGCATAAGTGCCTGCCTGGCAAGTGCAAGGTACCTAGTTTGATAACCAGTACTGCATGCTGTGCGGCCCCAAAATCAGGTGTGGTGGTGTGGTGGTGCACAACTCTAATTCTGGCACTGAGGAGGCTGAGACAGGAGGATCACTATGAGTCAGAACTGCGTAGTAAGAAGCTGTACAAATAAATAAATAAATAAATATGAATGAGTTGAGACTACCCAAGAACCTTCTACAAATTATATAGGCAGAGGTGGACATTGCGGTGCATGTATATAATTCCAGCACTCAGGAGGCTGAGGCAGGAGGATCATTATGAGTTCAAGACCAGCTTGGGTTACACAGTGAGTTCAAGACCAGCCCACACTGCAGAGCAAGACCCATAGTGAATTATAATGTCATCCAAATGAACCCAAATTTATACATCTCATAGTGCAAATCATGGTACGTTGCGCTACACTTGACAGATATTTTTTTTCGCGGGGGAGGGCTGACTCAGGCTGCCTTAAGGGTGGGTCTAGGGATCGAAATGCCACCCCTGTGTCTGAGTGGGACTGCCTGAAAGCCCCAATTTTTTTTTCTTTTGTATTTTAGGGAAGCATCTATAGGGTGTTCAGGCTCTCATTACTAGATCAGACCTGTAGTGATCTGCTTGTTTACAGTCTCCCAAGAGCTGGGATTACAGGCATGCCGCCACCATGCCCAGGCCCAGAGCACGTGACAGAATTTACAAGGACCACACGATATGTGTTGAAGGCTCACACAGTGAAAACAGCTGCTTGTCCCAAGAGAGAGAGCCTGGGAGGCCCTGAAAGCTGGGCCTGGTACCACACGCCCATAATTTCAACCACAAGTGAGGCTGAGCCCAGCCTACACAACTTACAAGAACCTGTCTCAAAATAAAATTTTGACAAAGGGCTACAGATGCTGCTCAGGGGTCAAGAACATTCCTAGCATTGGAGAGGCCCTGAGTTCAATCCTAGTGCTCTCAGGAAGGAGGGAAGGAGAGAGAGACACAGAGAAGAGAGACAGACAGAGAGAGACAGAGAGAACTCAACAGCATTTGGTTCAGCTAATATTTAATGCTGACCCAGAGATCACATCACATAACTACATTCTAGACAATTTGGTAAAAAGGATCCTTCTCCTGGAAAAAGAGGGCCAGCAAGATGGTTCAGCAGCCTAAAGCGCCTGCTTAGGCAACTACAGAGAGCACGGTTCAATCCCTGGCACCACATGCTACGCTAGCCGCACCCCCAGCGTGGGCTGAGCTAGCCATAATACAAAAAATAAATAAATATAAATAATCAAATAAAAAATTTGAAAAAAAAAAAAAGAGAGAAAGAGAAGAGGTTATGCTTATTTTTGTTTATTTTTTGGTGCTGGATATTGAACCCAGAACCTAGTGCACCCTAAGCCTATGTCGTGCTACTAAATTACATCCCCAGCCCTGTTTGTTTGCTTGTTTGTTTGTTTGACAAGGTCTCATTCTGTAGCTCGGGCTCAGGTTGAACTTGCTAGGAAGCTGAGGCTGGCCTCGAAATCACAGCAACCCTCCTGCCTCAGCCTCCTGAGTGTTGGGATCACAGGCCCGCATCACCATGCCCAGATTTTTGTTTCTTTTTTAAACTCTGAAAATAACACAGCTGGACATGGCAGCACACACCTGTAATCCCAGCATTTGGGCGTCTGACACAGGAGGATCGTTGCAAGTTCAAGGTCAACCTGGGCTACAAAGTGAGCTCATGGTCAGCCTGACTGCATGATGAGACCCTGTTTCCAAAACAGACAAAAAATACATAAATTGGGCCAAGGAGATAGCTCAGAGGACTAAGCACCTGCTTAGGCAAGTGAAGGGACAGGGATCGGAGTCCCCTCAACACAGGCCACGCCCACCTCACCCCTGGACAAGATGAGCCAGCCACCAAGTTTGGGCATAGACGGGGAGGCTGCAACCAGGAAGATCACTAGGAGTCCGAGCAGCATAGTGAGACCCTGCACCAAATACATATAAAATAAAATAATTAAATTAGAATTTAAAAATTATCCAGGCATGGTGGCACATGCCTGTAATCCCAGCACTTGGGAGGCTGAGGCAGGAGGATCAATGTGAGTTTGAGACCAGCCTGGGCTACAAAAGTGAGCTCAAGGCCAGCCTGAACTGCATAGCGAGACCCTGTCTCAAAAAGGCAAAAAAAAAGCTAGGGATGTAACTCAGTGCTCCCTGTATTCAAACTCTAGTACCACAAATAATAATAATAATAATAATAATAATAATAATAATAATAATAATATACTTTCTAGTTATTCCTTTGGAGCTAGCTGGGATCTAAGCACAGTTCAGAAATGATATTGTTTTAAGAGATTTATAAAAAAAAAAAAAAATAGGGCGGGGGAGATAGCTCAGTAGAATAAGTGCAAAGTTCTGAGTTCAATCCCCAGTACCGCAAAAAATAAGTAAATAAATAAATAGCCGGGTGTGGTGGCACAAGCCCGTAATCCCAGCACTTGGCAGGCTGAGGCAGGAGGATCAGTGCGAGTTCGAGATCAGCCTAGGCCACAAAGTGAGCTTAAGTCCAGCTTGAACTGCACAGCAAGACTCTGTCTCAAAAAGACAAAAAAAAAAAAAAAGCCGGGTATGGTGGTGCATGCCTGTAATCCCAGGATTTGGGAGGCTGAAACAGGAAGATTTGTGTGAGTTCGAGACCAGCCTGGGCTACAAAGTGAGCCCAAGGCCAGCCTGAGCTGCATAGTGAGACCCTGTCTCAAAAAGATTAAAAAAAAAATTTTTTTTAACGTTTGTAAGTGGAGAGAAATGTGTCTACAAACCAATCATTTAAAGCTAGGTTGGCAAACGTTTTCAATAAAGACAGAGAGCAATAGCTAAGGCTTTGCAAAGGCCTCTGTTGGAACTGCAGGACTCATCTCTCTTTAGTGCAAGACCACTACAGAGATTGGGTGTTAGGAGCCACGGAAGCTAGAACACTGGGCAACTGTGTGGAAGCGGACTCGGCGCAAGCTAAGCATCCTGACTGGTTATGCTCAGCTATTAGTCACTAGGCAACCTTGCATTTTGCAACGGTAGAAAGAAATGTCCATGGTGTTGCTTGGGGTCATCCTGCCAACCAGGCCAACGAGGCGCCATCTAGCCCAGCTCTTGTCTTCTTGCCTATCTTTTCATCATTCCTGCCACAGTTTCTCCACAAGTAGAAAGGATCACACTGAGGTCCGTGGATCCTTCCATTCGGGCTGAACTGGAAAACACAAGGCCAACTCCCGGGCTACAGTGAAGGCCGCCATGCTAAGCTCTATTACAAAAACTGGCCTGGAATTGGGGTAAAAATGAAACTGGATGCTAGATCTGGTGGCTCATGCCTGTAACCCCAGCCCTCAGGAGGCTGAGGCAGGAGAACTGCTGATAGTCTGAGGCCAGAGCAACCTCCTAAAATACAACACCTGCTGAATGTTCTCTGTTGAACAAGGGTCAGGGAACTTGGTGATTTCGTCAGAGCTAGCTGGGATCCAAGCACAATTGGCCCACGTATCCAGATTGTCTGTCTGCTAACCTACCCAAGATCATGGTGCTTGGTTACGGAAAACTCAAAGCCATTTATTGAAAGGCCGACTATCAAGGGAACAAACGCAACTCTAAAGCCAACTTAGGACGTGGGTGCCTGGTGGTCAGGGTGGAGCTCAATTGGTTCCTTTGGGATCGGTGACTGGTGAAGCCCACTTTCGGGTGTGTCTGGGTGACCCCAGGGTTGTGGCCGTGGCCTCTCTGGCCTCTCTCCCTTCAGCTCTGGTGCTGTCCCCTGCTCTGCGTCCAGCTCCCCTGACCTGAACTGAGCTACTCTCCCGCGCCCTTTCCCACGACCCCTCTGCTTCAGAACTGAAACCTCTGCTTGTTTAAATCTCGGGTGTGAGGTCTTGTGCGTCCACAACAGAGGGTCTAATGCAGTGTCCCGGTGCAGGGAGCTGTGACAAGGGCAGCACCAGACGGGGGAGGGCAGATCCATCACCCTTGCATAAGGGTCTCTCCTCACCCAGCCCAGCCCGAGCACACTAGGGACAGCAGGCTGAAACCTGGAACCTGTTTCTTCGGGCTCTGTGAACCAGACTGAGAAATCTGCATCTTCCATAAGGCTCTGCAGCAGCCAAGGAGACTTAAGGGTGCAAACAGTTGGGGTTGTTTTGGGGGATTGGTACCAGGGATTGTACTCAGGACCAGAATAGGCAGAGGCTTAAGAAACAGGGCTTAAGCCCTGTTTTGTTTTGTTTGTACTGGGGATCAAACTCAGGACCTTGTGTTTACCAACCAGAACAATTTTTTTTTTTTTTTGAGTCAGAATCTTACTATGCAAGTCAGGCTGGCCTTGAACTCAAGGCAATCCTCCTGCATCAGCCTCCAGAGCACTGGGACGACAGGCATTCACCACTGCACACAGCTGCAAACAATTTAATTCTGATTACTTTTTTTTTAATGTATTTGGTTGTTATGAGGTCTCACTACGCAGTGTGGACTGGTAGCGATGCTTCTGTTTTCAGCCTCCTCAGCGCTGGGATTACAGGCATGCCAGTACACTTGGACTCTGTGGCTGACTCAGTGCACCCTGGGGATGAGGCTGGCGCAGGCTGTGGTGCCAGATAGCATCTTGGTCCCTGCACTTGCCTAAGCAGGTGCTTTAGTCCTCTGAGCTATCTCACTGGCCCTAATTCTGATTGTTTTTAATTGAAATAGGCAAATGGGATTAGTGACCTCTATAATGGACAGTGCAGGTGAAGAAGCCCATCACACACGTACCTCCAGTCCTTAGGAGCTCTTCAGACTCCACAAGAAACTCTTACTGTCCCTGTCATCCTTAGAATAATGTCCTCCTCCTTCAGTAAGCTAATGTGAATGCCATTTTGTTACTATAGCTTACTTCATCATGCTTTTTTTTTTTTTTTTTTTGCTGTCCTTAAACATAAACCCAAAGCTGCCTCAATCCTCCAGTGATCCTCCTGCCTCAGCCTCTCAAGCACTGGCATTAAGGTGTGTATCACCATGCCTAGCTCACACTCTTGTTTTATAGATTTAGAATTCAGAAAACAGCGGGGACCACCCACTCAGCACCCCTCTTCTGTCCCTCTCTCAGACAGGAGCTTTCTTTCCCCCAATAAATCTATTCTCTTCACAACTTTGTTCCTAAAAGTCATTCTTCAGTTTTAGAGAACATGAACTCATCCCAGGTACTTTTCAGGTTGGGAGATCAGTTTTCTCCGTATTGGAGGTCATCCACACCAGATCAGTTTTTTTCTTCCTGCATCATTTGGAGTTTCCCACCAAGATCATTGGACGGAGGTAAGAGTTTGCTTTTCTTTCATAAATTCTGAATTGGGACTTGCTTAGGTAACAAATTTTATGATCATAGTTTTGTCCCACCTCATACCCACCTAAGTGAGTTTCCATGTCTTCTCCACGACCTTAGACCTGCCTCACCACGTGGTTTTCCTCTGTGAAAGTCCCTGGAAGAGACAGCTTCCCGCTCGGGACCCCCCTTCTGTCCCTCTCTCTGACAAGAGCTTTCTTTCTCTCAGTAAATCTATTCTGCTCATAAAAAAAAAAAAATAGAATTCAAAAAACAGGGCCAATGAGGCCCTAGGTTCTGTCCTTGATGAAGGAGAGATAGAGGAAGAAGAAAGAGGGGTGAAGAGAGAGAGAAAAGAGGAAGCAAGAGGTGGTGGTGGAGGAGGAGAGGCAGTGCGGAGAGAGGACGGGAGGGAGAGGGGGAGAGAAGGAGAGAGAAAGGAGAGAGGAAGGGGGGAGGAAGGCGGGAGGGTGGACAGTGAGGGACAGACAGACAAGACAGATAGACCAGACCAGACCAGACCAGACCGACCGACCGACCTACAGACCAACCATAAGTCAACTGCAAGAGAAATACTACTTCACACTATGCTGTGGATGAGGACCCAGGCCCCACCACAGAGGTCCTGAAGACGCCCTGCGCTGCGTCCTCCGTCCAGATCGAGGCCACAGCCCGGCTGTCTCCGGCCCTGACACATCAAAGCCCCTTCCTCCTCCCCAACCC
>PVKN010021792.1:0-15401 GCA_004027915.1 Capromys pilorides
GATATATGCATGTTTAATGAATGAATGATTTCTTTTGGGTTTTGTAGTCAACTAAAAACCTAATGTTTTTTTACTAAAATATCTATACAGAGTGATCTTGATTCTAGTATTTTAAAACTTAAATTGAGCTTTTTAAATTTTGTATTATTTGGGGTCATACTGCCATATCGGTCCATCCACCAATCAGTGTATTAAGTATCTGTATCCCTGCACATTTGATAAGCATGTCTTCTATCTTAATCTAAGTAAGTGATTGAAAAATGCTAATCCCTACAGGACCAATGACTCAGTCCCCAGGACTGCCCCTAAAAATGTCTAATATGGCACCAAGCCATTAATCCAGCACTCTGGGGATATCATGCAGGCAATTAGAAATCCACATGTCTTGCCAACTTATTCCAAGGATAACATTGTGTATGGTACTAAATGCTTTGCTGAAATTCTATATATTATATCAAAAATTCTCAAATCCATATCTAATAAACATGTCAAAAAGAAGATCTCAATGTTTTAAAGCATAATTTGTTCTTCGTTGACTTATAATGCCTCCTGGGGATCAGTTTCTTCTTTCTAAGTACATACCACAAGTGGCTGGTTCTGTGCTGGTAAACAGTGTCAAGGTCCCTGATCTGTTTTCTAGAGTCTATACTGGTCTCCAGTATGGAAATATGCATTCTCTCCTATCTTCAATTCCTTTTCGTGTATTTCAGGGAGCCTTTAAGATAATAGATGGTGATTCTACATGAGTATCTACAAATTCTTTAAGCATCACAAGATATAACTCATCCAAACTTGAAATTGTAAACCGTTTTAAAACATCTAGCTTCTTTCTCACCAACTTGAGCATCAGGTTCTCTTATAGTTATTTGTTCTACCCTTTAAGCCAGATTCTGGTTGTATTTGTTTTTTCCTCTTTTCAAATAATTACCCTTTGGGTTATAGCCCATGGAGAAATACACATATTTTTTCTGAATGCTTAGAAATGTGCCTTTGAAAAGAAATGCGGGGTACATACACTGAGTTCACTACCTAGTCATTAAGAAATATTCTTGGTTATTAGCAAACTATTTCCTGTCATGAAGAGAAAAACATTTTATGAGTATCACCAAGATTTGTAGAGCTTCTGCAAATTCTTTGGATATTACCCTTGAAACTCTTCCTACCCTGCCTCCCAATTTCATTTATCTTCTGTAAACAAAGGCTAAGTTTGTTTAAGAATCTTACATAGGAAGGTTCCAACAAATCATCTGCTTTGCAGGAATGTCCTTGTTTGCAATAGTAAAGCACTGTTTCATCATCTACAGCTCCAGAACCATCCAGCTGCTGAATGTACCCAGAATGGGTTCATACCACGCTCGTCACTAATGAGGTGTACAGGATTCTACAGCAGCAACTTAAAAGTAAACAGCACTTTGTCAAATTAAAACTAAACTGTAATAAACAAATCCTTCTAGATTGTCACCCATGCCCCAAACTCTCATCTGTATAGTGAGTGTTCTTTTGCTCAGATACCATTATGAAAATACAAGACAATCTATTGACAAGTAAGAAGAGAATATGACCAATACTAATAATTACAACTAAGATTTGTGGCCACCTTATTTTATATTCTGGAACTTATTTGTTCTTTATTATATATATTTAAGGAATACAACATAATGTTTTTATAAATTTATCCACAGTAAAATGGTTACTATAATATGATCAGATCACAGTTACCTGTTTTTTGTTTTTGTCCTGGAAAGCAACTCAGGACCTGTTGCTTGCCAGGCAGGAGCTGTGCCACTGAGTTATAACCCCAACCTCACAGTTACCTGTTTTTTTCTTTTTTTTTTTTTTTAATTCTAAACACTTTGCTTTTCTTCAGTCAGAGAACTTACCATAATGAAACTATCCCCTCTAATGAGGCAAAATAAGAACCTAACACATCTAAGGCACACAGAAAAAGGTATTATTTACCTTAAAAAATCAAGGCCATCCCCTCTGCTAGGGTAAAAGGATAACTTTATACAAACAAATGTAAAGACAATATATGAACAATATATAGAAAAAGGTTCGATATTATATTAAACCTTTATCTAGCTGCACAGACACATGTGAGCTCCGTCCGAGTCATCCTTGATTCTTGCCCCAATCAATAATTTTCAGTAATTTCGTCACTTCCAAAAGTTAAAGTGCTATCACTATAAACAATGATTAAGCACTGGGAAAATTAATCATGGTGGTAAGAAAATGTTCCTGATTGCAGACTGCAGCTCTGCAGTTTTATTCCCACTACATAACGTGCCATGAAAAAAAAAAAAAAAATGCCCTGATATTTAACCGTTTGGCTGCTGCTATGGCGCTCTTCCCATTATGGAGTAACATAAGAAGAGCGTGATAGCGCTCCTTAGTAGTCAAACGGTTAAACATTTGGACACTGACATTAGAGCCTTCCAAAGACAGATTCAAAACAGTACAAACTGCATATCTCTTTCTGAACTCCTTGACACACCCTACAGGGTATTCAGGGTCTCACTACTAGATCAGACTCTTGTAGTGATCCGCCTGTTAACATCCTCCAAGAGCTGGAATTACAGGTGCACGCCACCATGCTCAGTCTCAATTGCCCGCTCAGCATTGCCCGCTCAGCACGCCTCAGGGGTGGGGCCGGCACAACAGGTGAAAATGTTACACATTTTGGACCTTAAATTTTTCAGACTAAGGTAACTTAACCTGAGGACACTTGAGAAATCAAATGCTAAGTCTTCTAAGTATAGATTACTGTTAACTCTTGAAGGAGTAAGGATATTTCTGCCATTTCACAAATGCATAATAAAATTTTAGAATTATGCTTGTACTATTAATTTTTGACACCTGTATAGGAATTTGTTCTCAAGGTATAGTGGACTAGATAATCTGAAAAGCTTTCCTACAAAACCATACATAAGCTCTGAATAAATGAAAACGTGATAGGGTAGCACTAAGCAGAAAGTAATGAAAATGGCACAAGGCAGAGAAGTGGGGGGGAGAGGGAGAGAGAGAGAGAAAGAGAGAGACAGAGAGAGCACAAAAGAGACAGAGCTACAGGGAAAGAGTGAGGGCACTGCAAATGAGATGAAAGGAGAACAAGGGTGGGAAGTTAATGTTGAGGAGACGGATGCTTATGTGTAAGCCCCAGGTCCTTCTCAAGATGAGATCTGAAAACCAACCATTGTGCTAGGGCAGGAAAAAGAAGACATCAACTGACCCAGGCCATCAGCACCCTTGTGCACCTAATGAAAAGTTCCCATTATGTTTGCATGATATACAAATGCCAATCCTTTCTCGAGTGAAGTTCAACCAATTCGGGCCTTGAGGATTTCCACAGATATCCAACAAATTCCAAACACAATAAAATAAACCACTGCATAATGAAACAAATCCAACCTGTAAGAGTCAATGGAAAACACGTATTTTAACCTCCTAAAACATCAGATATGGGATATGTCAGATAAGTATATGGAGTTACTGCATAGAAAAGCTTTTAAAAAACCCACATTTTAAAAATGAAAAAATGAATCAGGGGAGACAGCTCAGCAGTCTAAGTGCCTGCCTGGCAAGTGCAAGCAGTGTTCAGTCTCTGGTACCATATGTGGCATTGGCTCTGGGCATGCCATGCTGGCCACCAAAACCAGGCATGGTGGTGCAGGTGCATGCCTATAATCCTAGCTCTCTGGAGGCTAAAACAGGTGGATCACTATGAGTCCAAGCTGCATAGTGAGACCCTGTACCAAATAATAAATTAAAATAAAAAATTATGAATCAAAGCAGACAATTAACAAAATAAATGGGAGGAATTTTAAAAGAATCAATTTTTCCTCCTAGAGAAATATGATCATAAATATTAAAAACTTAGTGAAGGAATTAAGCAGCATATTAGGGACAGTTATAAGAGAATTGATGAACTAAAACAGTATATAACAATTACATATAATTACATATAATTTGAGAATACTTATAGCTTATGTGAACCTGAGTTTTTCATTACCTGCAGAGGATTTTTTTTAAAAAAGTATGCATGATATGCCTCAGATATAAGCACCAAAAGAAAAGATATATACTGCATATATTTTAAATAATGGAGGAAGTATAGAAATAAAATCCAAATATTTTAATAGACGAAAAGAGAAAAACAAATATAAGAAATGGAAAACACAAAACATTAAGATCATAGAAACCAGTGACTTATCAAGAATCATAGTTAAGTATGACTGACAAAGTTTCACGCTGAAATCAGGGAGTACCTGGAAAATTCAGTTATCACTGACACATAGAAAGTTAAAAGAATATGGAAATGCTGGAGAAAGAACAACCAAGCCAATAATCATAACAAAAGGAAAAATATGCAGACACTAATAACACATTAAAAAGAGAAAAATAGGTAAATTCTAGTAAAATAGAAAGAGGTATAGTAAGATACTTTACAGATAAAAAGTCTGATAATTGGGTCTGTCAAATAATGAAAAGCTTAGCTTATGGAGAAATTAACTCAAATTTCTATGTCTGTAGTAGCCCATTCTTGTTACTATATCAAAATATCTAAGGCTACATATTTTGTAAAGAAAAGAGGTCCATGTAACTCACAGTTCTGGAAGTTCAGATCATGGAACTGGCACTGGTAGAGCTCTTCTGAGGATCACTACGTAGATGGCATCATGTCTCTATGACACTGGTCTCATGTGGACTGACTCAGGATTCAAGACAAACTCCCTTAACTCCTTCGAAGGACAATGACCTCAGTGACCTAACCAATTCCAACAAGGCCCCAGCTCTTAGAGGTTTCCCAACCTCTCAATACTGCCATGCCAAGGACGAAGTTTCCAACCTACCAACCCTTGGGAGACAAACTATCCTGTAGTAATAAAACAGCTTTGAAATACAGGAAGTAAAACCTGACAGAACTAGAGACAAATTTAAATGCATTCTCACAGTGAACAACATCAACTTCCCTTAAGCACTGTTAACAATACAAGAATCAGTCAAGGCTACAGATGATGGGATATCAATTTGATTTTGATTTAACTCCTAAGAATAAAAAGCTCTAGGCACTGAAAGGACACAAGCCTTTACCTTCATGGAAATCAAATCTAAGTGAAAAGACCAACCATAAACAGACATATAAATACAAAATTAAATGTGTTGTTTTGATAAACAAAAAAAATCTACATCTAAAAATTAAAATTAATTAATTAAAATTTAAAGGCTAGCCACAAAGAAAGTTTCAAAGGAAACCATTTACCATATAAATCTGACCATGATGCACATTGGTCAAGGAGGTTAGCTCAATCACAAATCCATGCTAAAACTCAAAGTTTTGGAAGCTAATGAATGTAATTAAGAAATTCACAATAACTTTATAGCTTCTTAGAACTAAGAAGATTTACACAAATCTTTCAAGTTTTTAGATGTCCCTCTTTTATGCAAAAAGAGCTATATATAAGCTACCCCAGAATGACAATGCCACATGCTTTGTTACTTGCATTCCAGATTTTGCCAAAAACCCTAGCCTGAATTTAAAAACAAAATTATTTTCTATGTATGTGGTAGATGTGGTTAAACTTAATCTCCTCTGCTGATCTGCCTTTTTTCTACTTCTACCACAAAGTCCCCTGAATTCACTGGAATTAAGTTCAGACGTCAGTGACAGAAAGGCCCAGACAACGGCAGTTTGAACTGGAAGTTTTATCACGGTCAGGTGGGTCTAAAGGCCACCTCCCTGAACCCCAGAGACCACTGGCACAAGCCTCTATTAACTCACTCTACAGATTTAACTTCACGGTCTGAAGAAACTCTTCAGACTCCAGCCCTCTTTTCTGTATTCTAGTTGGTACAAACTAGGAAAGGATGAAGGGGAGCTTCTCTTTTTAAGAGAAACTTACTAGAAGTCACAAAGGACACTTCCCTTAACTTGCTATTAGCTAGTTAGTCCAGTGACACTGCCTCAAAGGAGACTGGGAACCTAGCCCTAACTTCAGGTACTCATGTATATGCCCAGGTTAAAAACATGACAAAATGGTGAGAACCCTGCCCAGTCTCCTCTGTAATCTACTCACCAGGACAGCATGAATGAGCAGCACAGAATACACTCACATCCCAGGACACATCTTCAGCCCTGCTTCTTGTGGCCAGTAGGGCTGCTAGTCTTTAAGGCCTCAGAGGTGGACCACATCCTTTCCTCCTCCTGTAAGTGGCTAGGCTGCTGCACCCACTGTGACCATGAAGGCCTAATCTCAGTGACATTTTACAACTTCCATTTAAAAACTTTCAAACATAATTTCCTTAAGCGTGGCCACTGGGTAATACTGCTATGAGAGCTGCTTGACAGAAAAACTTTAAACAGGAAAATTAAAACACAAAAAACTTGCCTCCTCCAACCTTTGGGTTTGATTTCTTCTACCACTGGCTGTGTGCTACCAATGCATCATTCTGGGCATGAACATAAGAGCTGGGTTTTCTTCAAGATTTGCCTCTTGTGTTTTCTGCCTTAGCCAAGCATATCCCAGCACCCCATGCTAATGAGAGACATGCTGCCAGAAAGCTAAAAAGAGCCACAGCCCAGTGCCATGTCTCCTTCCTGTCCAGAGCCCCTTTCTGGGGCTTCTGGCTCCCCTCTGAGCTAAGCCCTTCCATGGTCTTTTGCACACAGTGATCCAATTTGGGAACAGAAATCCAGACACAGGAGGTGGATGGCAGACAGGGATCAGCCGGGTGGGACACAACTTCTGTAATTTCTTAACCACAAGATTTAAACAAACTAACCAGACAGAAACTGCCTACAACTAAGAATCAAGAATGATCAGAATCCTGCCAATTAATCTGATGCAGCTGAGACAAGAGGACTGGTGTGAGTTCGAGACCAGCCTGGGCTACAAAGGTGAGCTCAAGGCCAGCCTGAATTGCATAGTGAGACCTTGCCTCAAAAAGACAATAAATAAATAAATGAATAAGTAACTAAATAAATAAATTTGATACAAATTCTTATAGTTCTACACTCTGTTCCCTTCACATCAATCACAAAGAACATAGGTCATAAACAAGCTTTTTTTTTTTTTTTGGTATGGGAGGAAGATACAAAGTACATCAAACATTGCTTAAACTCTACAAGTATTTGCCTCCATTTTCCTGAAATGTAAACATTTCCTTGACCTCTATCAAAATATTCAATGTAACAGTTTAAATATATTTTCCTAGAAGGCAAGTATCCTAAAAAAAGCTCAAGGACTATAAAAACCAAAAATAAAACAAACAAACAATAGCAACAATAATAACAACAAACCCAGTATCAACTAATCAGTGACAGTCTGTTTTCTTTAAAAAACAAAGCACTTTAGAACAATGCTAAGCATGAAATTGGCTTGTAAAAGGTCATTTGAGTAACGTGTATCTCAGCCTTAAAAATTTAACCTTAAAGCAGGCAACAGAAATGATCTGCTTTCAAGATACATTTACAAAATTTTATGTAACAGAACTGCAGTAAAAAATCAGTAAATTCCAGCCCTCTTTCTGCATTCTAGTTAGTACAAGTACCAAGGGATGAACAGAAGCTGCTCTTTTTGAAAGAAACTTCCTAGAAGTCACTAAGGACACTTCCAGAAAACGTTGGAGAGGGAAATGAAAGGAACAAGAAACTTGTCTCCTCCACAATTAGAACTGATTTCTTTCTTATAGCCAATGAACTAACATGTTATTCCACCTAAAAATACATATTCTTAAAGATCTAGAAATTTGCAAATAGGAAAAACATAATACTACTGCTCACAAGCATTTCCAGGGTTATAAGTTCCTTCGATATAAAGCTTATCCCTGGTCCTCACTTCCCAGGAATTCTAGTCACTTTTGTTGCAAGTCAGGCACCTCACTGAGGACTAAAATACAGCTTCTTTACCATAGCATGTAGTCACTATCATGATCCAGTTTCTATTTCTAGTCTTACCTCCTATGATTAAAGCAGGTGACACAAGTGAAGCATTAATGAAATATTGATACATAGTAGGGACTCAATAAATGAGAACTATACAATGACTCCTCTTCCCGTATACCCTTTCTATTCCACTTCGCTTTAGATAAAGGGAAATGTGTGTAATGTGGCCAACGGGTCCCATATTATCCAAACTCCTTTGCTCAAGAATGTATTTTTACCTCAACTCTACTTGCAGGCATTCCCTTTATTCCTCTCTTGTGGTTTCCCTCAAACTGTACCTTCTCCATGAAGCTCCGTCTTGGTCCTTTCTGGGGGAGGGGATGATTCTTTTCTCCTCTGAGAGGCATCACATCTGACTGACCCCTCTGGGGATGACATTCATTACTTGAGCCCTGGACAAGAGCACAAGATGCTTGTGGCTTATCTCCCCATCTTTGGTACATGCTCTTCTGATAAAGCTGAGGGGCAGTGTAGTGGTTGATACGTTGTGTCAACTTGGCTGGATGAGTCGGTGGCCTGGCTCCCTGCTGGTGGGAGTCCTGCTCCGGGGTACAATTGGTTCTTCCCTGGAGCAGGATCAGGGGCCTGCCTAGGATAT
Organism: Capromys pilorides; assembly: GCA_004027915.1. Taxonomy (NCBI): domain Eukaryota; kingdom Metazoa; phylum Chordata; class Mammalia; order Rodentia; family Capromyidae; genus Capromys; species Capromys pilorides. The sequence goes on from PVKN010021792.1 coordinate 8,541, forward strand.
GATTGGCTCCTCCCTAGAGTGGGATCAAGGGCCCATGCTGGGGTATGTTTGGTTCCACCCTAGGGCACAGCAGGCCCACGTCAGAGTGACTAAGCACAGAGACTTTCTAAAGGGCTGAGGAAGGAGTCAAGACATCACTTCCTCAGAGAAGCTTCAGTGTTCGCTTTCGGCCTGGACTTCATTGTCTGGCTTGCAGCACAGACTCTTCAACCTCCAGCTTGGATCTTTCGCCATCTGTCGCAGACTCTTCAGCATCCATCACAGACACTTCAGTCTTCTCTCGCAGACCCATCAGCCGATGGATAGAGACTTACACAGAGCACTGCAGTGAGTTGCAGACCTCGGGACTGAATTCTCCAGTCCGGAGCGTGCAGACACCCTCTGCACGCTTCCTCATCTGACTCTGTGGCTGACTATTGTAAGCCAATCTTATAACTCCTTCTACATTGTATATTTTGTGTTAATATCCGTTCCTTGTATCTTTCTGTTCCTCTAAGTAAAACCCTGACCAATACAGGCAGAAACTGTTCAGTGCATCTTCACATGGCCTCTTCCTTTGGAATTTGCTAGGTACTTCTGAACTGAAAAAGATACTAAAATATTTTGATATTTCTTTCCTTCTTCCTCTTCCACTTCTTTTTTTTTTTAACTTTTGAGGTGCTCTTTATTAGACAGAACCCATCCTGGGCAAATGAGTGACTATTACTGCAGCACCTCCTCATTGCAGGTAAAAGGATACTAGTGATGCTAGCGACTCACAGGGATGCAGTTCTCCACCAGGAGAACACAGCAGAGCACCCAGAACCAGGTGTTGCTATCCCTAGAGCTAGCCCTAAATGGACCTAAACAGTGGGGACACATGGAGGCTCAGTCATGACTGGAGATGCATTCTGGTGGGCACATGCAAGGCTGTGGCTTGTCATTCCAAGAGAAGTAAATTTTAATATTTCAAAGTGCAAGTAAACTTGTGTTCTGAAAAATATTAGTAATTTTTATGAAAGGATATAAGTGTATATACATATACACACATATATACCCATTATCTCCCAAGCTTTAAACGACTGCTTTGAAACATACCTTGATGAAACATGTGCTAAAATAAGCTTCTGCCTTTGACGAATCTATCCTAGAACATGCTTGAAATACTCTAAATCCTAAAGTCAGCACAAACACATTCAAATTAGTAAGATATAGATTCTAATGTAGGTGTTTCATTATGTTAATACTAATTCTTTCTTAAAGAAAACTCTTCTAATTTATTGTATGGGAATAAGACATTTCCATTAGTCACATGTCTGTCTAATAGAAAAAGACACTGAATCCACTCCTAGAGCTTATAGTGAAGAGGTAGGATACTCCACTTGGATCATTCTAGATGGCCTTATGGAGAAGAGATTTTAAAGGGTACTGTAAGAAACCAGAAAAGAGTTGGCTTAGTAAACTGAACCTGCTAGTCTTAGGAACCTACCTATCCATATTCAGAAGATCCAGAGAAACTTTCACTGTTTTTATATACTTGATCATGGAGTGAATAAGGAAGACAAGAGGGAATACCAGAGAAAAAGAGAAATGATGAAGGGTTTCAAGGCAACAACAGGGATCTATGAAGCAACTGAAAATATGCACCTGCATATAAGGCAGGGTCCAAGGCAAAAGAGAAGCCCATTAAGCCTATGAGTTCAGTGAGGGCTAACCAAGAGAAGGCAGGTGGGAGGAGACACAGACAGAGACAGAGACAGATGGACATAGAGAGACAGAGATAACTGCAGGAATAGGATTAGAAAATTCAGCTCTCCTGGGAAGGAAAACATCAGCAGGAACATAGAAGAAAGAGACTTTGATCTGCATTAAAGATAATTCAATGATTTCTTTAAAGCTTAAGACAGGTTCTAGTAAGTTCTTGGGAAAAGACAGGTTCATGAAATGATGTTGAATCATCCAACATCATTATGACTTTTATTTCTAGTTTGAGGAGTTGAACTAAGTGTACTACACACACTAACTGAACTCAATTATTCTACAACCCTATGAGGCAGATACCGTTATTATCTCTAGTCTGTGAATAAGAAAACCAAAGTTCAGGGATCAAGAACTAGCCAGTTGTTACGGATTGAATGTTTGTGCTCCACCCCAAATTCATGTGAAATTTTAGCCTCAGTTGTAAAAGTATTTGGAGGTGGATACTTTGAAAGGTAATTGAGGTTATACTCCTGTGATGGAATTAGTGTCTCCTTAAGAGTGGAGTGAGCACCTTCACTCCACCAGGTAAGAACACAGTAGATGGCCTTCAGCTAGAAAAACGGCCCTCACCAGAGCCAACCACGATGGCACCCTGATTTCAGAATTCCAGCCTCTAGAACTGTGAGACATCAAATCTGTCACACAAACCCATCTAATCTATGTTGTTATGGTGCCTTGAGAAGACTGACAATATTCAAGTTTTGATAAAAATGTTAGGAAACAAAAATCAAGAAGTCTTGCTTTTGTGTCCTAACATTTAAAACAAATTTCTTTGGCTAACTTCTATTTTGTTATTGCTGAAATTGTGATTGAGATGAATGTGAAATTTCCATTTCTTTCAGAGCTCACAGTTTCCCTTGATGAATAAGAAAACAAGAGTGCTCTGAACAGCAAAGTGTTGGTTACCACATCCCAGAAAGTAAAGCACAGGCAGTTCTCTACAAATAAATAGTCATGGTATGAAGCAGACATTCTAAACCGAGATGAAATACTATCCAGAGAGTGCCTTCAGGAAAGAAACTTGTCACCATAGCTTGGTGAAAAGCCAATGTTAGTCAATGCTTCCATCATCTAACTTAGTATAGTAGCTGAAGAGAAATCCAGAATGGATGGAGTTGCAGAATACTATTTCCTTTATTTTGGATGTTGTGGGGGAAAAAAGAAAAAGAGAACAAGGAACAAATGTTGGCACTATCAAATGGAGAGAGAGAAAAAGTAATTCCAAGGCCATCACTCTTCTAAGAAAAGCCATAATATAATTTTCTTACATTGTGTGTGTGTGTGTGTGTGTGTGTGTGTATATATATATATATATATATATATATATATATATATATATATATATATGTATAATTTGCCTGTTAGTCTGGTAGCTAATCAGTATGTAACTTTATATGTATGTATAAGACAAATTATGCTGGCAAAAGCAAAAAGGTGGCTGAGGACAAAGGACAAAGGCTTAGTTCATAGTTCTTTACATATGTATAAAACAATAAAAAGTTACTCTTCTACAACAAAGTCCTTACTTATTTCCTCAAACCTCATGTGGCATTCAACATCCTCATTCTTCAAACAACTGGAAGTCACCTACAAAGAAAAAAACCACAAAATACGCCTTCATTAATGATGATTTTGGAAAAGTGATGAGAGGCATTACACCATTGTACAAACAATATACAATGGGGATCTGTACAGGAATTGGTGCTGGGGACTGAACTCAGGACCTTGTGCTGACTGGCCAGGCAGGCACTTATGCCACTCTCTGAGCTATCTCCCCAGCCCTATAGCCACTATTTAGAAAGAAAAAAAAAATACTGATTTGATAAACCTCTCCTAAGTGTAAATGTTTACCTCATGCAACAATTCCATTTTAATGTCTAACTTTCCTTCCCTTTCTGACTCTCTTGTCCTGTATCTCATGGCATATCTGAGAACAGTAAGCACTGCCTTTAGCAACAGTTCCACTGAAGTACCTGCCTATGGAACACCACAAGCAGAAAAGAAGTAAGTGTTGTCTGTTAGCTCAGTCCACAACAAGGTACCAGGAATATTCAGATTCCACATGTTTTTTTCTTTTTTGTATTTATTACAGGGTCTAGAGAGTCTTACTATGTAGATGTGACTTGTAGTGAGCCTCCCATTTTCAGCTTCTCCAGTGCTGGGATTAAAGCCACCATACCCAGTCTCAGTGCACCCTAGGGGCAGGCCAGGCACAGCACGCTGATGACTGAACCCCTGCCATTGTTATCTGCCTAGACACAATATCAATAAGTTATTTTAAACCTTTTTTTTTCCCCATAAAGCTCACTATAACATTTTCACTGCCTGTATTTTCATTACTGTCATACCTCCATAGATGTGAACTGTAAATTTAAAAACCAGAATATGCTCAAAGATAAGGCACTAACCAGTCATTGTCACAGAAATGTCACGTTTCTGGCTAAAAGGATAGCAAAGCAAGCCTAAGAAATGACAATGGGATCTAAGAAGCCACAAAAGGACATTCTATGAAGCAAAACAGAGTTTTCTTCTCAAAGTATCTTTTAAGAGAATCAGAAAATACGAAAAACTTGAAAGTAATTCTAGAATTAGGGTCACCTCTCACCAAGTGCTGTATGTGTTTCCATCTTTCCTTTATTTACCATGGTGTTCTGACATTATTATACTTGATCTTGGCCAAAGGCTAAAAAGTGACTGACATTATTTAAAAATATCTACAAGGAAAACTTGTCTTTTCTGGGCTGCAACTTCCATGCCTACTCTTTCTAGACTATCAGGTACTCTTCTAAGTTCTTCACAACTGTTTTTTCTGTCACTGCTACCAATAACCAATGTGTGTTTTAAGTCACAGTGTATTTTCAAAATTGAGTGCTCCCTAATTTCACTACATATCCTCATATTACTCACTGTTACACACTTCCTATTTCATTTGGTTCCTGGATCCAGAAATTGGGTTCAAATCAATGGAGATGAAGGAAGCCTCACGAATGGTGTTTTGCTCCCAAGCAATTCTACAAAGGATACACAGGTATCTTGTGTAGTGGTTTAGCTAGCAGTCAACTTGTAACACCCTGCTACACTGAATTAGCATGGTGCTAGGTGTGGAAGGCCCACCTGAGTATTGCTGCCAATGGTATACAAGGAAGGAGCAATGGTATGCTGTTGATTCCCTTGGAGATGCTTGTCATGCTGGTTTTTTTGTTTGTTTTTTTTTTAATGTACTCCGTTGTTCTCATTATCAGAGGCGCTCAGGTCCTCACTGTTGTTGAGGATGGTTGCTCTGTCTTTACACAGAGTGCTGCTTCTTGGCTGCAGTGCAGATCCCTCAGCCTGGTTGTACAGATCCCTCACTCCACTGACGCACACTTTCAAGCTTCCACTACTGATCTGTGGGCCTTTCCAGTGTAGATCCTTGATACAGACTTGCGTGAGATATTGTTGTGGGCTCTACGCCTCCAGCTAGACTTGCAGAGGACCCTGCTATGGGATCCAGGCCCTCAGCTGGATTCTTTGGATCTCTAGTGCATGGACATATCTCTTGTAGTCTTCTGCATTTGACTTATGGGGTGAATATTATAAAGTAATGCTATAAATATGTGTTCTGCACTAAATCTATTCTTTTGGTAAGCTCTGATTAAAATACCTTAAAGAAGCAGTCAAGACTAGTCTGTCCTTCATATTTATATTTGCAGGCTGAAAAAAAAAACAGGAGTCTTGTGGTGCATATGTGTGTGTGTGTACACTAGTATTACACAAATGAATACCGATGATAATTTACACTGAAAATAAACTGAAATATTATTTAAAAAAACGAGTTTTAAAAAATTTAGTGTGAATTAAGTGCTTTTCTTTTAACAAACTTTAAACAAATCTGAAACTATAAAAGGCTTCAACACCCAGCAGGATGACCAGTATAAATGAACAACAAATAAATAACAAGTATCAGGAGGCAGAGAAACTGAAACACTGTTGCTACTGGTGGAAAACTAAAACAGTGTTACCACAGTGGAAAACAGTATTCTAAATTCAAAAAATAAAAACATTACCAAATGATACAGCAATTCCACTTCTGAGTACATACCTAGAAGAAGGTGCAGCGTCCAAGAGGTAGCTGCATACCTATTCACAGTATCACACACAATGGCCAAAAGGTAGAAAGAAGAACCCCAGGTGTCCATCCATGAATAAAAGTGTGAATAAATATAAAGTATTTATACAATGGAAGAGCATTGTATGAATAGAGAAAGCAAGCAAATTCCGACAGATGCTACCAACATGGATGAACTGTAAGAACATAACACTAATCTGGATAAACCAGTCACAAATGGACAAATATTATAGGATTTCTTCCACACAACGTATCTATTGTAAACACATTCAGAGACAAAAGAGTGGTGGTTTCCAGGGGCTGGGGCAAGGTGCAGTTTTAATGTTGCAGAGTTTTAGTTCTGCAACATTAAAAAGTTCTAGAGATACTCTGAATAACTTGGAGTGTACTTAACACTAGTAACTACATATTTAAAACAATTAAAGACAGCCAGGCATTAAACACCTGTAATCCCATTCCAGCATGCTCTGAGCTCAAGGTTAGTCTCACTATGCACTATATAGTGAGACTTGTCTCAAAAAGTTTTTTTTTTAAGCTTAAGACAATAAATTTTATGCCAGGTGTACAATACTGTGGCAATACAAAATTAAAATGAAAAGAAATATATTTGAAGGGTCATAATTATACAGTTTTTTATAGCCAGGCACAGCAGCAAATACCATATCCAAGCACTCTGGGAGGCTGACATGGAGGATCTCAAATTTGGGCCCAGGCAGGGACTTAGATTATGTTTCAAAATAAAAAGTCAAAAAGGGCTGGTGCTATAGCTTTAGGTAAAGGTCCTGGGTTTGATCCTCACTACCATAAGCACCCATCAACCTCCGAACACAAGATGATATATTTTTACACTGCAATCTTTTTACATCATTTATAAATGTAAAAAGTGAACTAGTAGTACCATTATAGAAATCAGTATAGAAATTTCTCAAAAGCTTAAAAATAGAAATTATAATCAACCTAACTATTCTGCTTCTTAAAGAGTTTTCCTAAAAGAGCTAGTCATCATGTTACAG